>JALGPX010000046.1:48556-76079 GCA_023515795.1 Amoeboaphelidium occidentale | reverse complement strand
TTGAGTGATTGGAATTCCGCGTTTTTCATTCTAGTGCTGAATAACGTAGCACAAAAGTGCTGATTACTTAAACTCATCAAACTAGAGGATGTCTGTCGTGCAGAAAATTAAAGACATTGAGGATGAACTCGCTCGCACACAAAAGAATAAAGCGACAATGCACCACATTGGTCTTTTGAAAGCCAAACTCGCTAAATTGCGTAAGGAACTATTGGAGCCAAAATCAGTTGGTGGATCAGGGCCTGGAGGTACGCTTTCCGTGATATTTCCCAAAGAGCATCAACTAATACTCTTCAGTTGGTTTCGATGTTGCAAAGACCGGTGTGGCCCGTGTTGGGTTTATTGGATTTCCGTCTGTGGGGAAGTCTACGCTGATGAGTAAATTGACAGGAACGCATTCAGAAGTTGGCGCGTACGAATTCACAACTTTGACTACAGGTAATTTTCCGATTTAATTTAAGGAGGTTTACTAATTATAAAGTTCCTGGTGTTATTCAGTACAAGGGCGCAAAGATCCAGATTCTGGATTTACCCGGAATCATTGAAGGTGCAAAGGATGGTAAAGGTAGAGGTAGACAAGTGATCGCGGTCGCAAGAACTTGTTCGCTTATATTTATGGTCCTGGATGTTATGAAGCCATTGTCGCATAAGAAGATTTTGGAGGCTGAACTGGAAGGATACGGTCTGCGCTTGAACAAACAACCACCAAACATTTACTTCAAGAAGAAGGACAAGGGCGGCATTAACATCACAACGACGGTCACTCTGACGCATTTGACCAATGATTTGATCAAGTCGATGATGTCCGAGTACAAAATCCATAATGCTGATATCACTTTTAGATGTGATGCTACAGAAGATGAGTTCTTGGACGTTATCGGAGACATTAATCCGATTTATGTTCCGTGCATTTACGTCCTCAACAAGATTGATCAGATTTCTATTGAAGAATTAGAGATCTTGTCTAATATTCCTAATTGTTGTCCCATCTCTGCTCACCATGACTGGAACTACGATGAACTGCTCGCAATGGTAAGATTAATGACTGTTTATTTTTTTTAATTGTTTCAAGATGTGGGAAAAGCTAAGACTGTGCAGAGTGTATACTAAACCTAAAGGGCAATTGCCTGACTACTCCTCACCTGTTGTGTTGAAAAGTGACAGACATAGCGTGGAAGATTTCTGTAATCAGATTCACAGAGCCATTATTAAACAATTCAAATGTGCCTTGGTTTGGGGTAAATCAGCAAAGCATCAGCCTCAGCGTGTTGGTAAAGAACATGTACTTGAAGATGAAGATGTGGTGCAGATCATCAAGAAAGTTTAGATAAACCGTTTTAAACAGCTACTTCAACAGAATATTTTGCATGAATTGGTTAAGGACATATGCTGTCAGTCCCCATATCCTGTAACATTTAACTCCGTTCTTATCGGCGACTGAATTTATCGGATTGTTCGCCTCAGATTCATCTATACGCTGTGGTGGGCCTCTCCAGTAAGGAATTTTTGTGAACCGTGAATGGAAAGACTGAAGTCCAACTCTGCTCTCGTCCAGTAGTTCCGTAAGCGACATTGTAAAAACATCAGAAACCTCCGATTCATTCCATGATATTTCAGGATAAGACCTGACACCATCTTTAATAATAGCCCTAACATGTCCAACGTATGCCACATAAGGCTCAACTAAGATTGTTTGTGTTTTATCGGGAATCGGAGGAAGCGTTCCAAGGATCTTGATGTTCTTGCGATCCAGAGACGGTAATTCTTCCGTAGTTTCCCTAATTGCTGTTCTGCTCAGTAAAACTTCCTTTCTATCTTCACATAAATCTTCCACAGGGTCACTCAAACCACCGGGGAAACTAACTTCACCAGAATGCTTCCGGAGCTGAACACTTCGCAATGTGAATAGGATTGACGGCTCATTAACGATCGAATCATCATCACTTGAAACAGTACATAACGGAATTAATATAGCAGCTTTCCTCTGATACTGCGGCATACTCTTTTGCCTTACTGTGTACTCGCTTAAACGCTGACCATAAGTTAACAGTCGATCGCTGATATTTCCCTGAACTTCTGCAGAACTAAAATCTGATCTTTTCAGCAGAGCAATCTTTAGGTCCATCTGTAGAGGTAGCCAGCTTGGAAGTGATTTGGATGAGTATCGTCTCAATATCATGAACTTTGCGATCATATCTCTTTCGAAAAGCGAAACAACTCAATCTCTTCGATCGCCTTGATGAGTTCTCCTACGGTGAAGGAAAAGTCAGCGAAGCATAAGAAAGGTTTTACCTTTTCAAAGTTACGGGAGGCATTCAGTTTACACAAGAAGGAGGAACAGAGTGGACAAAATCAGTCTGTAACATTCTGCCCTCTGGTGGAACATGATGAGAATGTATTAAACAAATTCTTTGCAATTAAACAGGTGCCTTTCATCTGCTATAAGTCTTATCAGCTCTGTAGGGCTGCCGATTTGGTATTCCTGGAATAATCAGCGTTTTGGCTTACGACACAGTTCAAAGGATCATGGCAATCGGAACCTCTACGGGTAGCATCGTCGTTTTTGGGCAGGTTGGTGTTGAAAGATACTTTGAGTTAAACAGCGTTGCATCGAAAGATCAACCTGATGGATATGTTCCCTCGCCGCGATCAAAATATGACAACGATCGGCGCAATCCTGTGAAATGTCTCAAGTTCAAACAAGGCTCCGGTCTGCTGATAAGTATCGATGGGAGGAACCAAGTCGTTGGTTGGAACTTGGTTAATGGTCTTGCAGATTTCGTAGTCGATGTGGGAGAACAAGTAACTTATTTCGATTTACCTTGTGGAATGGGTGTGGGTTTCATGGGTACAGTATCAGGCAATGTCCTGGTTTTGAATTGTGAAAGAGGGAACCTATCTCAAGAATTGATCCCGTGTCCTGAGAATCATAAGTCTATTCCAGTTTCGTTTTGCATTACACATCCTCAGTTCCCAACACAGATTCTAATCGGATATAATTCTCGTTTAATCGTTCTTTGGAGTCACGCAGAAAAGAAAGTCTTGAAAAGCTTCTTTGTTAATTCCTCTGATTTATATGTTCCACAAGGTAGGAGCACGGATGATATTAGTGTCACATGTGCAAGTTGGAAACCTGATGGAAGTCATTTCGTTGCTGGTTTCGATAATGGTCAGTTCGCTTTCTGGAATAAGAAAAATGATCAGGCTTTATCGGTTAAATTCGTATCAGGTTACCGCGACAATTATTCTCTAGATCCTGTCTATCAAATCGAATGGTGCTGTTCGCTGGAGCAAAAGGATTCTTCGTGGATTATTGTTTCAGGTGGGAATGTATCTGTGGAATCTCTGAGAGGAGTTCGAATATTTGAAATCGGGAAAGATATTGCAGATATGAAATCTTACAAGGCTCAACATATGATAGGAATTGAGAATGATGATATTAATTGTTTCATAGTCACGCCTACAAATTCTCCTTGGGCCAACCAGCAATTAGATCCAGCCGCAATCTTTTTAATAACTTCTTCCGGATACTTTAGAGCTTATGATATCACCTTGAAAGGATTTCCTCCAATGTCAGGATTCAACACTTTGAATTATTACAATCAGCCGCTGCAAAAGTTAGCCAAGTTCGCTTTGGGAATAAGCGCAATGGATTTCTTCAAACTTAAAGACTTTCAACTGCAATCTGAGGAAGGTCAACCTTCAAAGACTCCTTTACCAATGGTTTGCGGTGGAATACCAGGAGTATCCAGTTCCGACCCTGTCACAGCAATGAAAGTTCTAAAATCCTTTCGAGATCTCACAATCCAGGAATCACCAGAAGAAAACAGTGGTGGTAACGAAGAAGCTGAAGACGATACTGAATTGCTGGATATTCCAAATCCTCCTTCAGATATGAACGATATCTTGCTATTGGCTAATGAACAAAATCAAATAGTGTTTTGGGAAATCGGGGCAACACTAAAGCCAATGGATTATCTTACTTTAGATTCGCACTTTGCGGAAGGAGAGAAACCAAAAATTAATTATTTTGAGTTTGTTGAAGAGGATAGTATGTTGTTAGTTTGTTACGACGCAATGTCAATTACTGCATACAAGCTATCGGAAAGAAATAGGATGGAAGAGTCTCAAGATAAGCTTAGAAAAGAAAAGCTTAATGGTTTTATTATTGAAGAAGTAAGCACAACTTGCTCTAGTGGATTTCAGCCTGTGTTTACGATTACGTTGAAAGACATCTCCAGCGACGCAACTTTTACAATAACCAAGTATGACCCCAAGAACAGGCTCTTTTTTATCGGCTTAAGTACAGGAGATTTTTGGCTTCTCAATATCGGCACCTTTAAGATAATACACCATGAAAAAATTCTGCTTACTTCCTCCACAGAAGATAGCGGAAAAGGAGATTTACGCCCAGATATCGTCACAAAGGTTGTATTTTCTTCTGTTTTTGTTCCTTTGAAGGATTTAAATGTTGAACCGGTCTCGCCTACACTGATTATGCTTGTTGGTACGGAATCTGGCTGTGTTTACGCATACCAAATCGAATTGGTTAATATGGCTGATAATGCCATTGTGCCAATAGTAGCTAGATCAAAAATATCAGAATCTCCATCAAAAGATGTATTCTTGTCGATAATTGATTCTATTGAAGGAAAAAGAGTCGTGGCTGATGATTTGGTCCGTAAGACAGAAAAACCACCAACTCCAGTTGATCCAGAAGCCACAGAGCCTAAAAAGAACAAGAAAGCGAAAGGAGGGTCTGCTGATAGTCTTAACCACGATAAACTCAAAACAATGGAAACTATATCAGACACAAGATACTACACTATCGTTTGTCACAAGTCTTGCATCAAGATATTAAAAAACGTCTCGCAAAAAGTTGAATACGAGATCTCTCTTGAAGGAATTATCATGGCGGCAAATTTAGTTGACTTTATGGGTACTTTCATGAAGTTTCAGTAGCTTATTATTATTTAGGACAAGTCTTTTTAGTCGCTGTTTTAGAAGATGCAACGGTGATCGTTCATTCTCTGCCTACGTTGAAACAGCTATTCAAAAATCAGATCTCTTCGCTGAAGTTGAGCAAAGAGTAAAAATTTACACTGGATTCGTTTTAATTTTTAGTGATGTAATTGATATATGTAAAGATGGTAGAATTACAATCTTGTTTGATCGAGGTGATCTTCAGCAGTTTTATATATTCCATGCAGAGAAACGAAGAAACGTCCCGCTATCACTCGGGCTTCCGTACGATACAATGTTACAGATTCCATCGCGCCCCAATATGGACGTTCTAATGGACAGCAAGCAACAATTCTTGGGAACAATTAAGAAAGCATTCACGGGAGCATTATTATGGACAAATGATCAAGATTGGGCTGCAGAATGTGATGATTTGAAACTGGTGTACAATTTTAAAGCAAAGGAATCTACGCAGAGAAAGCAGAATAACGTCGAAGGAAAGATGAAATCCCAGGCTGCAACCTCTCATAGAAACGAGCGAGAAGAACTTATGGAGGGCGCTGAGGAAGTCTCAGACACGTCTGATAAGAAACAGAACGCTTTCCTAGACGCTCGAAACAATCTTGCTGAGCGAGGAGAAAAGCTTCAGAGGCTTGATGATAAGTTTGCGAACTTGGCTGATCAAAGCAAAGACTTTTTAGAGACTATTAGAGAATACAACAAGAAACAACAAGAAAAGAAATGGTACGAATTCTGAAGATCGTTTAGAATAGAGGTTCCTTTTCAAACTGATTTTTCGTTCTGAAGTTGATGACGTTCGAAGAGCAAACAACGGAATCAGAGCAAGCCGTCAACTTGTTGAATTTAGCCAGAAAGACGGACCACGAAGACGTCGTTTATGAACGCCTATTTAAGTGGTTCAATGATATGGAGCATCAGTCAAAACTACGCGTAGGAAGCGATCCCAAAGTTGGGTCCTTGTTGGCGCAGATGATAAAAAGCGATCGTGGTCACGTATTCGCAACAGCAGTTGGAGTGTACAGCGTACTTATGGGTCCAGAAGAAGAAATCGCAGAAGATATTTACTATTCATTAGTCGCTAGACTGAAGACAACACACGAACAGAAAGACAGCACGGAAGATCGAGCAATATGGAAGCTGTTCGCAGAAGTTGAACGCAGAGGACGAATTGATATCGACCATTTGAAGGAAGTATTTGAGCTGCTTAGCAAAGAAGTTTTGAGTTTCAATGCGCAATGCGCTGTTAATAGCCGCACGCTGAATTCCATGGCAGAATTCCTGTCGGTGTGTTTGGCTGACAAACGCCCAGGCCTGAAGAAAGGTCGCGCGATTCTCCTTGAGCATCTTACGGAAATCGTTTCCAAGTGGGCTGTTGAGAAGGAGGCTGTGTACAACAGAAATTACTCGTTGTTGATCATCAGATTCCTGAAGCCTTTTGTGACCGAAATCACATGGAACCAAGACACTGAACAAGAAAGAGTCAGAATCGCAAAGACTATCAACTTGTCATTTTCATTACTGAATAGGGATCGCATATTCAATGAAGCTATCTTGGAGCTATTTGACTTGGCCCTGACGAATGATGTTTTCTCTTTCAATAAGCACAATGTGTTTCCACCTAGAGAAGAACTTCTTTACTTCCTCACAATGTCTGGCAGGAAGGAGTACCGTGCGATACTGTTTGATATAGTTCCTATTGCGTGGAAGTACATGTGTGCGAAAGGAAAGGCCGATGATGGTATGGTTCAGGATTACATTGTTTATGCTTCAAATCTTGTTGATCCAGAAGCAACCACTGCTTTAGCGACTACAGTATCTGGTCATGATATTGAATTTGGTCTCAGAAAGAACGAAATGATAGCACGCTACTTTTTAGCATCTTCAATGGTCAATAGCGTAAACGTGGAAATGTTGAATAATGTTGCAAACTGGCCCTACTTCAAGTTACTCTCAAGCACCGATCCGATTCATACCTCATTGAAGAAGTACACTGAAAGATTTTGCTTGTATGCTATCACTAAGAATGAAGTTAAGAATCAAGTTGTGCATGATTTACTGTCTTCGTTGGTGACTTTAGCTAATCAGGATATGTTACATTCTGCTGCTCTGCGTTCTCGGTTAGAATTAATGATCTTCATACTAGAAAAGACTGAAGATAATCCTGAAGTGTATGAAGCATTGCTGGACATTGCCATGTGTTTGTCTAATTCAGAAGATTGGAAAATTCGAAAGACATCGATTGATATGTTACAGTGTTTAGCTCAAAAGAAAGTCGTGTTTAGAGATGATCATCTGTCTGCTGTAGATGATTTATTGAAGACTGAAGAAGATCAATACGTTTTAGAGCATGTCATCATGCTGACGGAAGTATTGTTCAAGAATGATTTGGTTACCACAGAGGCTTTTGCATCGCAGCATTTTGCAATACTGCCAACTATTTTATCTTCAGAGTCGAAAGCCAAAGCCAATCTGTTTAATGCAAAGAATTGGTTAAGTCGCCGGGATTCTCTTCGTGAAGATTTACTTCAAAAAGTCTGCGACGAGAATTGGTTCAAGAATGAAGATGATAAACAATGCAAGCAACAAGCCATGGATTTCATAATTGAAGAAATTGTTAAAAGCACACGTCCTTGTCACGCTGAGAATTTGAAAGCCATTTTAATTAACTTGATAAAAGATAGCTCGCAAGACTTCAACATGAAGCTTTTGAATTTCATTCATCAAGAAAATGTTTTACAACTTCTGGGACAAGAATGGTGCGATCAATTTGAATCTTTGGTAATGAATTCAAGCGAACAGGGCGTCTCAAGGGTATTCTATGAAGAATTAGTCGCGCAATTGAAATCTTCCTCTAATCATATGGACTGTGAATGATCTTGCTCATTTTATGAAATAACGGGTTTGATGAAATGTAATAAATGTTATGGTTTAGATCATCTTTATGGCAGCATCTAGCCCTTGCAGTTATGGGAGTAACAGCGTCTATTCTGAACCTGAGCCGATAACAGGAAACACATTGGAGATCCAATATTGTTACAAATCGCGAATGCTTCTTCTTTAGCAAATGAGAGTGATGTTTACGGTAAAAGGTCGTAACATGGTCGAACCATTTTCATTACAAACTTTGGCCAGAAGGAGAAGTATACGCGAGAAGTATCACTTTTAGTCAAGCGCCAAGACAGCAAAACAGATCGTAAATGGGCAGGTTGGCGAAGTTCTGCCTTCGTGTTAAAGGGTCGATCTTACAGAAAACCTGCTACGAGTCGGCACGCTTCATCGGCATAGTGAACGATGAAGTGCAGGATTTCATAGCACAGTTGAGGTTTTAGCACGTCAAGTCAAAAGGCTAACGGCTTTGGTTCGACCATGGAAATGATGAAAGATTACAACTGACTCATTGACTTTTGTATGGAATAACAGTAAAGGTAAAGCGTCTAATATTGTAGGCACGAATAAGATTTGAGTAATCTCAATTATAATGGCTTTCTATTATTTTGGTGTCACCCCATAAGACTCAAAAGATCACAATCCACCGGAATAAAGACCTTGTCGTAGCTTCCAAAATCGTAAGCACATGCTTGAACTGATTGTATTGTTGCCTCAAAGACGACAAACTTTCCAGTTTCGCATTCTAAAACTTGCTTTCTAACAAGATTCCTCCACATTAAAAATTCAAGTACTTCAATGATCTCGCAAGCACCCAATGATAATGTAAAAAGTTTAACTAGGTTGGCCTTAAAGTAAGAGTTATTACGACATCAAAAACTTACAAATGATATTCCAGGGCGTAATGTTATCGTGCTTAGGACTGCCAAGCAAACACTCTTGAATTTCTTTGCATTAAAACTTCCCTTCACGTCATTCCAAACTCTTGGTTCTATGCTTTCCCTAGATTTAGGATCTGATGAATTCCCTCGCGGATTGATAGATGCAAGTGAACTGTCACTTCTTACTCTGTATAAAAACTTCTGATAACCTTCTCTCTGCAATTTTCCGACCCTGAGTTCAGCTTTAAATTCTTTTTCAGAAATTTGTTTAGATGCTACATACGACGTCAAAGATTCCCAGTCGCCTTCCCACATAATCTCGTTTTCGGCTGAAACTTCTTCCCGAGCGTTGCTACTCACAAGTTCAGATTTAACCTTAGGATCAACGCACTGACCTCCTTCTTCAGGCTCTTCTCTTTCTCTCTTCGTCAATCTGTTAGCCTGCTTTGGACTGAAAACCACAGAATACACTGGAGCCTCAGTAACATTCCTAGTGCTCTTCATAACGTCTCCAACATCTTTTGTTACAACAGTGAAACTTACAAAGCCTTGGATAAGCATGGAAACCAAAGACAAAAATGAAACATCTCCTAAATTCTCATCAGACAAATCGTAGGTTCCAGAGAATTCTAGCCAAAACTTGTTGAACTTAGTCAGCTGGACAAATAAGTCTTCAAACCCTGTTATCAACAGTAGTGCTTGTTGGTTAGCAGAATACGATGGTCCATTGTGACCAAGCTGCTTATGTGTATTCCTCACATTCAGAAGAAAGCGGTTTTGAACAAGCTCATCAACTTTCTGCTCCAACACACGCTGATCAAACTTTGATAATTGTTCAATCGCTCGATTAGAATCATAGGAAGGGTCCATGTTAAGGAACATACTTTTAAGTGAACCAGTAACGTAGTCTTCTTCACGAGAATCAAGCTTGTCATTCTCATCTCTTGCAAGGCTATAATCACTCTGTAAGAAGTTTCCTAGCTTCTCTTGTATGCTATCCTTTGACTCTAAATCAATGTATGGTTCACCAATAGAAATGTCTGTTTCAGTAACAAATTCGTTCTCCTCCAAATATGCAGCAAGATCTTGCACGTCACTTTGAACTACAGGCAGACAATGGCGTGGTTCAATTCCCCATCCAGTCTTCTCAATTTCATTAATGAAGCTTAAATCTTTGTCGAGATCATAACTTGAAAATTCTTTAAGCCTTGGTGGAACTTTATCAAGCTTTCCTTCATTTACCAACTCTTCTCGCCTGGATTTCCAGCGACCAACTTTTGCTTCAAGTTCATTCTTAACATCTTCATTTCGTGCAATTGTATTAATTCTTTGTCTTAATGCATTTGATGCGAGTCCAGGAAAGTACTTCTCACTAATTCGAGCCCAAGGTAAAATAGGATGTGGCCATGTATCAACAATGGCTCTTCCAGCAATGAAGCATGCATTCAAAGTACGATCCATTTCTACCGTCCATATATTCTTTTGCCTTATTCTCGTTTGGACTTTACGGGCAGGTTTCACTTTCAAGTTCTTTTTTGGAGGCGCCGAAAGTTTTGAGACACTTGACTGTAATGTGCGAGCTAAACGTGCAGCTATTTCACTTTCATATGGATCTTCCAAAGAAGATTTTGTAGAGTCGCCATCTGGCTGTTCATCCGCCGTAGTCAAAATTTTATCCAAGCGTTCTTGAGGAATGCGCGCCAAGAAATCCCAATTGGATTGCTCCACAAGAATGTCGCTTGAGAGCGCTGTCCCAATATATGGACTACCCAGTGGAGTCAGCATAGGTGTTGGCAAATCATTGACCGGCTGACCGAACATGGCAGAGTTTTCATCAACCTCCATGGCATCCTCTGTTACACCGGACTTCGACTTTTTGGACTTGTTCTTTTCTTTCTTGGCCAACTTTGCTTTCTCTTTGATTAAAAACTTCTTTCTTAACAAACTCGCTTGTTCAAGTTCATTCCAAAATATAACCGCATCATTAACATTGTACAAATCTTGGGGTTTGTACAAAATTTCACCAGTATCATTGTCGAAGAAAGGAAAAGGAACTTGTCGCTTCAAAAGATACTCTTTAGGAAGGAAAGACATATCCGTGTCAGCTTGATGACTTTCAACACTTTCAATTAGCTTCAATTCCGCTAGAACATCAAACACAGTTCTGAGTGCTCTTTTGTATCTACTAATTCCTGCTTTTCCAAATATAGCTTTTGCGATCTGATAAGGCACCTTGCAGACTGGTAATGAAAGATCGCCACCGCCAGTAATGAATTCATCCAATGCCGGATTCTCTCTAAAGACTCCAACTACTTTCAAAAACACTTGAAGGGGAAGCTCGCGAAACACTTTGCTGGAATCTACTGTCATGTCAGATTCCAAATCTTCGTCTTCAATAAGAGATGTGCACATAGAGAACAAGTAGCGATGGAAAATTCGAGCTCTAGACAGTTTAGCACGAACATAGCCTTTTGCTTCAGCAACAGCAAAATAATTCGGATAGTTGGATGATTTTTCTGCCTCCTCTTCGTTATCATAAAGCCGTTCGACTTCAATATCTTTGTATTCTTTCGAAACTTTTTGAATAGATTTAGAAATCATATCTTCGTTCAATTTCTCCACGAAGGCTTTCATTTCAGGACCTTTAGCGTCTATGCTAGGATGCAAAAACAACGTTCTTGTGTCCGTACTTCCTGTTATAGATCTTGACTCAACGACAACCATCTTTAACAACTTTTCACGTTGAAGATTTGTCGCAAGCCTTTGCATAGACTTTCTATCAAGCGTAACTCCACTGTCTTTCTCGTATTTCTCCTCGAAGTCTGACATAAAACGAGCTGTATACTCAATTATTTTTTGTTCTTCAAGCATCTCCAACAAATTTTCCCTTCTTTGCGCCACCGTAAGAACACTTAAATTAGCAGGTTTGGCGCCAAGTATTGTAGCTACACTATTGTCGACTAAGCTGACTTCTTCATCTGAAGCTTTGTCTGGTGCACTACCAGGTAGAGAGATTCCCTTGCCATAGATGCCACTCCATTTTGCTGGTTGGGCAAGAAAATACCTGTAACGCTGTTCCTTGCCATAGAATTCTTTCACCCTTCGAATCTTGTTTGCGCCTTTTAATGCTTCCATATCACTCAGTAGCTTGTTTATCATTTTGAACGATGTTCCTCCAAGAAGCAAAAATATTTCTGTGGATGTAATTCCATCTTTCCCACTGTAAGCTACCAAATAAAATATCTGAGCATCTAATGTCATATCTGATCTAAGAAGATGACCAATGAACAAAGGCATGTCGCGCATATTGGTAATGCCTGCTGGAGGACCTTTTGGAATAGGCGGTTCTACGTGTTCAATTTGTTGGTTGGAACTGCTAGAAGTCTCTGGTCCTACTTTCTCTTCAAAATGCTCCTTTATAATCTGACTGCAATCAACCGTAAATGCTTCTGTCTCCGCAACCATATCAGGTGCTGGTTCTACATTGTCCTTGTTTTCAACTTTGTATCCTTTGACATTTGCTGGATCAACAAGAAGTCGAGCACAACGAACATCTTTCTTTCCATTCTTCACGTAGAATCGTTCTAATATACCATGCTCCTCTAATTTTCCAATAACTTTCTTCAAAACATCCCAACTATAAACTGCCAGTTCTGGAGCTTTTTTCATATCATCGTAACAAATCGTCCTGTTTTCAACGGAGTCAAGAACTTTCGTCAATTTCGATACCATTAATTCAATGCTTCTTTTGTCTGATACTTCTTCGTCATCACCCTCTGCTCCATCCGGGCGACCGTTTGCAAACCTCTTCAATACAATAAGCTGTGTATAAGCCCCATTTTGAGAAACTGGCCTCTTGATGGCTATATCTTTCTGTACCAGAAGTTTTGTGTGATAAAACACGGTACGCGAATCCATGTCAAACAAATTCTTTAGCTCGGCTTGTGTCACTCCTTTCTCTTTTGATACTGCGATCGCTTCAAGAACTTTGAAGGAGTTATCTGTTAGACGTTTGTTATTAACTTCCCCAGCTGAGAATATTTTAAGCCGAAGCTCAGCAGAGCACACAATAACATGAGCGAGAGGAGCTTCTATAACTGCTTGCTGTAGCTTCTCTGCACCGTAAGCGCACTTGTCGATTTCGGATCTCTTATCAACAGTATCTCGTGTAGGAATAACAGACAACGCCTCCGTGGGTACAATGATTTTGTGTATCTCAGCATGGTCGGAACAAATAAGCTTTTGCAACAACAACAATTCGTCCGATTCATGATGAAGCCATCCAAATCCTTTGGAAACTTGTAACAACTCGGAAAACCGAAGGCCTACGCTAATTAGAGACCATTCATTCCATGATCACTTACCGCTTTCACCTTCGAATGCCAAATGCTCAATAATTTTGACCAGATCCATTTCAAAAAAAATTTGCAGAGGGCGATCTCGATCAACTGGAAAGCGCAACAGCGTGCAAACTTCGAGTATCGTGAGGCTGCGACAGCGAAATCATTAACAATAACGTTCCAAATAGCGACTATTTAGTTCTGTGACGCAGTAGGTTAAGTGTTATGCAGACTGCAAACACGAGAATTGAGAAATATCCGGTTTTGTTATCTTGAAGGAGTTCTGACAGCAATACGCGTTGTTACTTCGCGAATTCCAAACCTCACAGAAGAACGCGAATGCATAGTATGAATAGAGTTTTACTTCAAATATATTTCTTGCCGAAAAGCTCACAAGAGGCTTCCGGAATGAGATGTGAAACAGCATTGATACTGCATGACTCCCTGACACTTGCGGAGATTTGCGTTTTCTCACAATAATGGAGGTAGAAATAAAGCTCAGGCTTCCGACAAAAGAAGAATACCTTAAAGTCAAAGCTCTTCTTGGAGAACCAAAGGAGACCCAGCACCAAGCAAACTATTATCTTGACACAGTCAATTTGTCTCTGTAAGCCTGCAAGTTGTTAAAGGCCATAACAAGCAATATAGTGAAAAACTGAGAAACATCGTTCGTGTTCGTGATATTAACAATGGCGAGAAGTATATTCTTACATGGAAAGGAAAAGCAACTCTAGCAGATGGCATAAGCAAAGTCAGGGAAGAAGAAACGGAGCTCACAAAGGAAATCGGACAGGAAATCTTGAGAGATCCGAGTAGCATTGCGAAATATTCCAGAGAATATCCGTTAATTAAGCACATATTCTCAGTTATTGGAGCAGACGCGACACCAGAGACTGCATGGAAAGTTGTTGGCGAGTTTAAAACGCTCAGACTAAAGATTCCATGGACATCTGAAACAGTAGAATTGGACGAGACGACTTATCCGTTTGGCACAGGTTGGGAAATCGAAATTGAAACCACAAATCCAGAGCAAGTTAAGAAACAAATGGAATCGTTATTGAACGAGAACGGAATAGCATTTACGGAATCGAAGCGTAACAAGTTCTTGAACCTCATCAATGGAACCATAATCTGAGCAATTAATATAAAAACAACTACAATCTATTGGTATATTTCTCTAGCCCTTCTTTCAAAGGCATTAAGTATCAGCTTATTGCTTTCCTCAAGCATAGTTGTCGCAAGCTGAGCCAAAATAGGAGACTTGAACTTGAAGCGAACATCGAACTCCACTAAGCATTTACGGTCATGCTCTGCATTTAGCAAAGGTTTAAACATCCATTCTGTGCGCAAATGATGGAATATATCATCATTATCTACATTTGCTAATATCCTATAAAGTTCTTTTCCGTTAATGCGCTCCTCCCTTGTGACTTTGCTCGTGTACTTGACGTCCATTCCATTTATGCCTATCCCCAGCTCACTCATCTCCAGTATCCGCTTTTCCATACTTCCATTGTTTATCAACTCCACTCTGCTGGATAACACGACCGAGGACGTACACAAGGGTATAAACTCGTGGTATTTTCCAACATCAGCAACAATATCATAAAGTTCCGTTGGACGATACCTTCAAAATTTAGTTCAACTGAACACTGTATCATTAGGACACGTACGGAAGTATCTTTTTCTGAGTAACAACAGATTCTCTACTTGCTGGACTGAAGGGCGAGGGAATGAAGAATCGCTTAGGGATTATCAGTAATTTAGAGCGCAATTGCATCACTGTCGATAACAACTTGATTTTCAATATCAATAAGGATATTCAAATAGAAAACGCTTAAATGTACACTTTACTGACCGGCCTGTATAAGCACTTGGCAAGAAAGGAGGAGTACAATGTACTGGTGCTCGGCCTTGATAATGCAGGCAAAACTGTAAAATGAAACAAGATCTGTAGTATCATGACCTCTAATTCTTTCTTATAGACTCTATTAGAAAAGATTAAATCGCTGTACCTGGGTGTGCCTGGCCTCCCACCAGACAAGATTACACCGACCATTGGACTTAACAGTAATAAGACTGCGGCATAAATCATTCGATTGATCTTTAGTTGGTAAACTTGATATTGGACATTCGAGGCTTCAGATATGGGATCTTGGTGGGCAGACTGACTTACAAAAGATATGGAACGAATACTATGATTCCTGTCATGCGATTATGTTCGTTATTGATTCTTGTGATGTTAGCAGAATAGCTGAAGTTCTACAAGTATTTGGTAATCTTTTACTTAGTATCAAGTAATTGTGAAGAGAATGTGATATCTTCATCGTCAACTGAAGGTGTTCCTGTGATAATGCTTGCGAATAAGCAAGATATAGTCGATAAAGCGTTGAGGGTCGAGCAGATTAAGGAGGCATTTAATCCCTTGGCGGCTAAATTAGATGCTAGAGATAGCAAAGTCATGCCAGTGAGCGCACTAACGGGGTATTTTTACTGTCTAGCATCGCGCCTAATTTATTCATAGGGATGGCGTAAAAGGAGCAGTAGAATGGCTCCATTCACGGTTACTTCTCAACAGAGACAACAGGCCGCCGACTTATCGGTAATAAAAGCGTTTTAAAAGTTGAAACATATTTCGTTTCACTGCGATGACAATTGGGAAGCAGCCATCTGCAACTTCAGCCGCAACAGAAACAGATCGCCTCTTCCAAAAGCACTCTGTAGCAGAATTGCGTCAACTTTATTTAAAAGTCCGGAATGACTCGAATGCGAAGAGGCAGGAGCTCAGGGATTTGGTTGGCGCACATTACAGAGACTTCTTGCCAAACAGCGAAGAGAAGAGCGCAGCTTCCTCCATCATCACAATTATGCCATCGAAAGTATCAGAATTAAGAGAATCGATATCATCAATTGAAGATGGCTTACGGAAAATTGGGGCAGAAATGAGAGACCCTGGCAAAGTTAAATCGCCGCTTAGTCCGATTGATCCTCAAGACCCTTCAGCTAAAGAAACGTTTCAAGTTGCATGTCAAGTAAAACTGTTAATTGACTCTTACGAACAGATTCATTTTCATTTGGATAATTCTGCGGTGTTGAGTGCGTCCTTGCTGTTCTTGCTGGCGAGAGAAATACAGAAGAATTTGTCAGCCAACGAAGAGTTTAAAGGGATCATTCGGACTAAATGGAACGATGATATTCTTCCGTTAAAAACTAAAATTACGGAACTCTGTTTTGAGTCTTTGAGATCGAAAAGCGATGATGTCCTGGATTCCGTGCTTTGTTTGATGATGCTTGATAGTTACGATGAGGAAAGTATTTTTACAAAAGTCTTTTTGAAGGAACGCTATAATGCGCATTCTAGAGATGATATTTCTGTTAAAGAGAGGCTAAGCTTGCTTCTTGGTACTTTGGAAGAAGGCTACCGACTTTTTGTGGGTCATAATGGATCCAGTGGTGTTTTGTCTCAGTACATTCATGATCATCTCGACCCAGGCATTAATTTGCATCCTTCTGTATCGTCTTCAGCTCTCGCTAATGATTTATTTAATGTTTCAAAGACTAAGATGCACCTGATGTATCGTTATTTACCACCAAATGTTCGTGTACTGAAACCACGGATATCATTTTTGCTAAGCAAGAACAGAGAGTTCTTCAAAACGGAATTTCAATCATGGCTCAAAACTGTTGTAAGTCAGTTTAATTCTATATCGCTAAAAGAGGCCAAAACTGGTCAGGAATTGGTTCTGCTTAAGCGCGAAATCGAGGCTATTCTAGGGAAATCAGAAATACTTTCTAAGTTCTTTGAGAACATCAATGTTTGGGATAAACTCTTTGAGACTTCATTCAATTCGAAAAGTATTGAAATTATTGATATGACAATGAAGTCTGCACTGTATGGAGCTCAAGAGTTTTTGTCTGACAGCTCCAAACAAAGGATTGATTTTAAGGGACAGTTTGAATCTGTAGTTTCTTTGCTTAAAGATAATCCTAAGCTTGAGCCTCACTATATGGATTCTTGCAGATCTCTATTTACTGAAATTTTGCAGTTTTGTTCAAAAACAATCTTGTCTTTATCTGAAAATAATCTAGACATTAATGCTCTTACAATTCTAGGAAAGAAGACCAAGAGCTTGTTTTTGTCTCAGAAGGATAGTATTATTCAGGAAGCTACTGCAGCAACTGGACTCCCAGAAGTATCCCACGAATTCGATTCTGCTGTGAATGAAGGACTTGAAGTTTTTGTTGGCGCGTTCAAACCGCTAGTTAAGAAGCTTACTGAGACATATTCGGATACTTTAAAAGACTATTATGCTCAAGATGCTGATCATTGGAATGTGCTTCAATTTAGCCTCACGAAGCAAATGAACAAACCCAGTAAGATGGCATCGTCGAATTGGGATGTTGTTGAGATAGAAAATGAACGTTACATACTTCCGTCTCATCCTTCACCGACACTCATCAGAATTCTGTTTCGAATAGTCACTGATTTGAAGCACCACACTGAAGTGCTTGAGTTCGAGAAGGTTTTTGAGTACTTTGACTTTCAGTTATCTCAAGAAACAATCAAATTCTTTAGGAACTTATTCGATAGTGCTTTTTCAGTTGAAGACAAGAAACACCATTTGTATCAGTCTTATTTTGATTTATTGTTTTTGGGAAAGATTTTAAAGCCGTCGTTCGTTTACAGGCTAAACAAGACTGATGATAAGCGAGATTTGAATTCATCTTTTGTGGATGTCAAGAACAAAGCGCAGATTGTTTTGTCGAGTATCAGTGAATTTGAAACTTTAAAAGATACCTTTTCAGAAAGAATTGATCGATGCCAAACAAGATACTCTTCGTTGTTTCAGGCATTTAATGTTGGTTCGAATTACACGCCTCACGAAGGCTCAAGTGTAAGATCATTTCTCACAGAACAACATGTTATTGTTCCTATTATTCAGAGTGGCTCTCGTTTTGCATTGTTTCCTGTCAGCTATCAACCACTTGAGCGCACTAGTTTGGATGATTTGGTCGAATCGATCCTTGAGAACAGTGAAAATATTGGCGCTGTACACATTGAGAGTAAGCCGACGCAGAAACAACTGAAAGAACCGACAAATCGGCCATCGCTAACCAAAGAACTGTCTTCAATCTCAAGTTCGATTCAGAACCGGTTTTTTGGTAACGTATGGGGATGATCAGACGCTAATTAATATAAAGAATCTATTTACATGAAAAACTTATTATTGTTTTGGTGGAGGTATATCAAACTTTAGTACTCTGCGATCTTTCTTTTGTGGGTTTGGAGCCTTATGATTCTCTGTCAAATAGAATTCCCTGAGGAGCATTATACTCTCTTTTCGCAAGAGATCACCAACTGCTTCATATCTGCCGCCTTTACCATCCCATTCATCTTGATGTACAGTCAAAACACCACCACAACCACCAAACTTCTCGTTCCAAGCACCAAAGTAAACCTTGTTGATCTGAATCTCCCTCAAAGCAGCAGCGCACATTATGCAGGGCTCCACTGTTACATAAAGAACACAATCTCTGAACACTTCATATGAGTACTTTGTCAAAATATCATCGATCGCAACCATCTCAGCGTGTCTGGTACCATTCTTCTCAATGCATGTCCGATTATGAGCAGACGCCAAGATCTCACCAGTAGGAACATGAACAAACACGCACCCTATCGGAACTTCATCTACCAGGCGCGCATTCTTCGCTACTTGTATTGCAGCTTCCATAAACTCAACATGATCGCGCTCCATCGACCGATGAAAATTTTTTTTTAATCAGTCGAAATGGTAGGATCTTAATTGGCGGTGTCCTTAAAGGAAAGCCACAACGGCTAACAACTGGAGGACAGCCGCCACTCATTCTATTGGCTTTGAACAGCGACTAATCTCTGTAGGGAAAACAACACGGATCCCTTGCGCGTGCAGGTAAAGTTAAAGGACAAACACCAAAGGTCGAAAAGCAGGAAAAGAAGAAGAAGAAGGTTGGACGTGCTAAGAAGCGCATTCAGTACAACAGAAGATTCGTGAATGTTGTCGCTGGATTTGGAAAGAGAAGGATGAACCCTGCTCCTTCCACTGACAAGCCATAAAAAGTTCAAAGTAATAAAGGATTATTAGGCTTTAGTAATGATTATTCATTGCCATTATCATGCGACTAATTGACTTGCATCGAGGCCAATTGCGTTCAGGAATACATTCACTTTGTCTACGCCCTGCTGGCCACCATTTGTAACAGTTTCAAAAATCTTGTCTCTGATCTCCGCGACAAGGATTCTTTGCTGATCCAATGTAGATGCCACAGCCATCGCAGCCAGGAATTGCCATGCGTAGGAATCATCAACAGGTATTGGCTTCACGTTCTCTGTCTGAGAGAACAAGGATGGCATAATATGCGTTGGAGGGAACAATGTGTTGAACCTTGTCTCGAATGCACTGAAGATGTATGGAAACACTTGAGTATTCCACATCATTGTAGCATCTGATTCTTCATTTTGCTGTTGTTTAATGAGTTCCGCTCTGCTGATGATCAAAGTAAGGAATAGAAGTCCAGGCTTTGATCTAGCAACACCAGTCAAGTCGCCTTCATTAGTTCGAAGACAAGCAACGATATCCAGCAAGCCATCCATCGTCATTCCGCTGATCATTTCGACAAAAGCGAATACCACATCTGTCGTGTATTCATCCAGCTCTTCCAAGATATCTTTTGGATTTGAACTTCTTATTGCAATGTTCTTCAACGACAGCATACATGCTTTCAATAACATCATTAATTGTGGAGGCGGTAAGAATCGTATTAATCTCGGCAAGCATTTTCTTCCTTTTCTTACAGACAGGAAAAGTGACAATGATGGTGGCTGTTTTTGTAACAACACCTTCAAATCTTCATTCTCAGACTGAATAAAAGTTGGACTCAATCTATGCAAGCAAGCCCAAATGATTTTAACCTATAGAAGACAAGAGATTAGCATCAAATCAGACAATATCATACCTGTTCAGTGTATTTACGATTGAACTGTGCTTGCGATTCTTCTGCTGCAGGGCCAGATTCCTGTTTTCGGTGTTGCCATTCAATAAATAGCTCATCAATCTCGATTAATCCCTGATATACATTCTCAATGACTTTCAAAACATGTTTAAATGAAATGACATTCTTTGCATTTGACTGAACATTTGTAACAAGATTCTGATCAGAGGGAGTAATCTTAATCTGCTGCCGAGGATTCATAACATTATAGAGCGGAATCTTACCGAGTGCTCCCTGAATTTCTAATTGATCTTGTCTTGGCTTGACTCTCCTTTTAACAGCAGACATCATCTTCTTGTACTTTTCCTCATCACTTTCGTTCTTTCCGGTCTTGGAAGATTTACCCTGCAACTGTGATATCGTCATCTGATCACTATTGCCTCCCTCCGCCAACTTCAATTGATATCGTCTGTTATAGAAATCATCAACCAAATGAGGATCGTTTGCCAACTGAGACAATTGAATCTTTGCGATATAATCCTGATCTTCAGGCCTCATTAAACCATCATGCAGAGCCTTCTTTTGGTCCAGTAATTTGAACAGGGCCAACTTCCTTTGCTCCAAATCTTTAACGTGTGCCAGGAATTGCTGCTCTTCTGCAGACATTTCATTGTCCTGCTTAAATGGCCTAACAAATTCTGCTTCGATTTCCTCCAGCGTCATGACATTTTTGCCTGCCCCAGTAGCGGATGCTGTAGAGGCAGCAGCTGAAGATTCCTTTAATGAAGATCCACTCAATTGTTTTTCCACTTCTTCCAAAGTCATCATTCTTTGCTTTCCTTTGCTGCCACCACTGCCATTGGAATCGTTAACGGAATGCTCTAAAATAAACTTCATATTTTTCTGAAGCGAATTTACTTTTTGCGCTGTCTCCTGTTGCCCTAAAAGGCTCGGCTTTTTTGGTATCGTTTCTCTGCATTGGGCTTGAGCTTTTATTCTAGAAAAACTTTGGAAGGGGCTTCAAAATTTAAAGGCGTTAAAATCTATCGGTATTGCGCCTTTGACCATTTTTATTAGAAATCATGCGATTTAAAGCGTTCACCATGTAAGGCGCAAGTATGATTCGGCATGGATCGCTTGCTATTGACAGATTTTAAGTGATACTTCCTACTAGGCGCTTCAAAGCACTTCAGCGATACATTAAAACAAATTCCGGAAGTATTTAACTTCTGGTCACTTCGATAATCTCCTTTAAATCGTTGCGCCGTGTTGAAACCTTCCCCCGATCAGAACCGATTTTGCTCCCGACAACTTCTTTTCACTCGCAAAGAAAATTCACCGCCCCGGAATGACACTTATAAAATCATCTTCTGGAGCTGCAGTTCGTCAGGTTTGTTTACACCCTTTGAAGTCCTGAATTTTTAATGAGCAGGTGAAAGGATGGCGCACTTTGGCAACGGCAAAAGACTGGGACCGCAAAGTCAAAATGAATAATTTGGAAGCGGCTTCAAAGATCAACTACCAACGCATCGACGGCAATTTAAAGATTGTCAGGAAAAGGCAAATTTTAAAGGATAATGGAAAGACTGATCGTTTCCCTTATTTAGGTTGGGCCATCCTTTGACTTTGGCTGAGAAGATTGTTTACGGTCACTTGGATGATGCAAAGAATCAGGAGTTGGTTAGAGGAAAGTCATACTTGAAGTTGAGACCTGATCGTGTTGCATGTCAGGATGCTACTGCGCAGATGGCTTTGTTGCAATTCATGTCTGCTGGTATGCCAACTGCTGCTGTTCCTACGACCGTCCACTGCGATCATTTAATTGAAGCGCAAGTTGGTAGCGAGAAGGATTTGCAGCGTGCTAAGGATATTAACAAGGAAGTTTATAATTTCCTTCAATCTGCCTGCGCAAAGTACGGAATTGGATTCTGGAAGCCTGGCTCTGGTATTATTCATCAAATCATCTTGGAAAATTATGCTTTCCCTGGTGGTTTGGTTATTGGTACCGACTCCCACACTCCTAATGCCGGTGGTCTAGGTATGGTTGCTATTGGTGTTGGTGGAGCTGATGCTGTCGATGTTATGGCTGGTTTGCCATGGGAATTGAAGTGCCCTAAAGTTATTGGTGTTAAATTGACTGGTAAAATGAGCGGTTGGACATCTCCAAAGGACGTCATCTTGAAGGTTGCTGATATCTTGACTGTTAAAGGTGGAACTGGTGCCATCGTTGAATACTTTGGTTCTGGTGTTGACACAATGTCCTGTACTGGTATGGCTACAATCTGTAACATGGGTGCTGAAATTGGTGCAACTACTTCTGTTTTCCCTTACAACAAGAGAATGGCTGATTACTTGCGTGCAACCAAGCGTGGTTATATCGCAGAACTTGCAGACTCTTTCAAGGATAACTTGAAGGCTGACGAAGGTGCTAAATACGATCAATTGATTGAAATTGATCTCAATACCCTAGAACCTCACGTCAATGGTCCATTCACTCCTGACTTGTCAAACCCTGTGTCAAAGTTTGCTGCAGCCGTCAAGAAGAACAACTGGCCATCTGAACTTAAAGTTGCTTTAATTGGATCTTGCACCAACTCATCTTATGAAGATATGACACGTTCTGCAAGTTTGGCAAAACAAGCATTGGACAAGGGATTGAAGGTGAAGTCTCAATTCACAATTACTCCTGGTTCAGAACAGATTCGTGCTACAATTGCTCGTGATGGAATCATGAAGACTTTGACTGATGCTGGTGGTGTTGTTTTGGCTAACGCTTGTGGTCCATGTATTGGACAGTGGGACAGAAAAGATGTTAAGAAGGGTGAAAAGAACTCTATCATCACATCTTACAACAGAAACTTTACCGGAAGAAATGATGCTAACCCTGCTACTCATGCTTTTGTTGCTTCACCAGAAATCGTTACTGCATACGCTTTCGCTGGTACTTTGGATTTCAATCCTTTGACCGATACATTGAAAGGAAAAGACGGCAAGCCATTCAAGTTTTCTCCTCCTTCTGGTGATGAACTTCCTCCAAAGGGCTATGATCCTGGTCAAGATACCTATCAACCACCACCTGCTGATCGTTCCAAGATTGAAGTCGATATTGACCCAAAGAGCACTCGTTTACAAAAGTTAACTCCTTTTGCTAAATGGGATGGAAAAGACGCTTTGGATATGCCTGTATTGATCAAAGTTAAAGGAAAATGTACTACTGATCACATTTCTGCTGCTGGTCCTTGGTTGAAGTACCGTGGACATTTGGACAACATTTCCAACAACATGTTGATCGGCGCAATTAATATTGAAAACAACAAGGCTAACGAAGTCAAGAACCTTTTGAATGGAAAGTATGAACCAATTCCAGCTGTTGCTAGACAGTACAAGTCCAAGAACATTCCTTGGGTTGTTATTGGAGATGAGAACTATGGTGAAGGTTCTTCAAGAGAACACGCTGCTTTGGAAGTTCGTCATTTGGGTGGTCGTGCTATCATTGTTAAGTCATTTGCACGTATTCATGAGACCAACTTGAAGAAGCAAGGTATGTTGCCGTTAACCTTTGACAAGCCATCGGACTATGACAAGATTGATCCTCAAGACAAAGTTTCCATCGTTGGTTTGACCAACTTCAAGGAAGGTGTTCCTTTAACTTTGAGAGTACAGAAGCCAGACGGAAAGAAGATTGATTTGAAGGTTAACCACACTTTCAACTCAAACCAAATTTCCTGGTTCAAGGCAGGTTCTGCTCTTAACCACATGGGTTCACAATGAATTATTTGAAAATGGTACTGGAAAAATAAAGCAAAAAATGAATGGATTTATTGACCCGCAGATTTAATGACAGCATTGACTAAATTCGTCAACTTTCATGCACTAACAGCGCCTAGTAGTTCAAATAAGACATAGGTATATAAATTTAGCTTGTCTTTAATCACAAACAAAAGAGCTTGAGACAAGACTGCTTTGGATATCTGCGCATTAACTCCGTTGAACCAACCTGCCAAACCCTCTGATTTATAAACTCTCACTAAAACATCCAACGCATCTTTGTATCTCACTTTCTCATTAGTCTCATAATCTGCTGCTTTCCATTGCAGCCTGACTTTGGCCATGATATAAGGATAAGTGACGACTGTAGCCAAAGTTTTACAAACAACACCCAACAGAAAAGTTTCAAGAGAGCTCAGTTTACCATTAGATCCTTTAGACCTCTGCCAAATACCTTTAAGCCTTTCAAATAAACCATAAGTGATGGCAGGATTAATAGTCAGAACTAAAGCTGGTCTCAAACCTTTCCATAGCCCAAACACGCTCTCTTCGTCAATAATGATCTTTGCCATTTCAACCATTGTGTATCTACGCTTCTTTTGGCTTTGGAACGTGACTTGCTTTTTACCAGAAATAGGGGCATCCTTTTCTTCCTTAACGACCTGAGTCTGCTGGCGAGTTGTAATAACTGAAACAGGAATTGTCATCAATTGCGCCAAAGCACCAGCCATCGCACCCAAACCTAATTCCATCGCAGTACCAATTTGTAAAGCATTCTGAAGCTCTTTACCAGCAAACCCAGACTGAATAGCCTTCTTGTGGAGCATCTTCTGATACGACTGTCGAATGAATGAATACCAATAGAAATAAGCAAAGTTTGTGGACGCAACTCCAATTAGACCAGAAGCCAGACCAGCGTACATTCCCTCTACGCCTTCCTCATGGATAATCCTTAGAAACGCATCAAGAACTGAAGAGTATTGAGTCGTAAAGGCAGAATCTTTTGTTTGAACTTGCATTCTGGTCTTAATTACATCCAAAGGGTAAGTAATCAATAGGGCCAAGACAGCCCCACCAGAGCCTGACAGGGCATGACCAAAAGGAGGTAGTTTTGCGCTAATATCGGCAGCTGAAGGCATTAAAGGTTCTTTTCGATTTGTTGATTGCGCTGTGAAAATTCCTGGAAATGCTTTGGGCTGTTGTGAAGCATCCGGAGCGACAGGACAATGTGCTTTTGGCAACGAGCGATATTGAAGCTGACGAAATAATTTTTACGGAACAAAGTAGACTCAATTCTATTAACACGACCACGTTATCTCGCAAAGAAACTGTGAGCAAAGATCTCAATATTGACAAGGACTGGACACGGTTGCTTTTAAATTGGATCAACTTTATCATCAATGAAGATGAACACGCGTTAAAGGCATTCAGTTCTTTATCCTCGGATGGTGTTTTATCGCCTGTTGCTATTGAGAATGATCCCGATCGTTTAGAATCATACGAGCGAGACGCAAAACTGCTGCACCGCTACGTAAACAAGAAATGCAAAGGTCAGAATACTAGAATTCCATCTCAGGCTGACATTCTACGTATGATCTGCATACTTGAGACTAATAATCACTCTGATGAACTCGATGATGGAGAACTTTGGTGTATTCTAGGCATAACTGCGTCCATGATGGAACATTCTTGCTTGCCTAATGCAACTGTTATTCTTTCTAGTGATGGTATAATTACATTGAAATCTACTGCAAAGATCACAAGCGGCGATATGATCACAATTACTTACAATGACAAGGAGTATTTACCAACAAAGTTCAGACGAGAGTTTCTATTACATCGTGGCTTTGTATGTAATTGCTCTCTTTGCTCTGGTGAAGTTTACGAGTATTGTAGACCTTTTAGCTGTTCTGTGTGTACATCTGGTTACGTATTTGTAAGAGGTGATGGTTCGTTGGGCAAATGCGAAACATGCAACACGGAAAGCGAAATTGACCCAACTCTTCTGAGGAAAGAAGAAGAGCTCAGAAATAATCAAGATCAGATTCTTGAAGATGTTAACAAGTATTTATCTTTTCTTCATGAGCGCTTACTGAATAATGACCTCAACCTTTCTTGGCTTGATGCAAATGGTTGTAGAGTTAACTTGCAAACAGACATGGAACCCTGTCATGAAATCTATTACAACTTTATCAAACAAGTTTTAAATGAGAACGGTGCCGATGTGTTTAATGAATGCTTTGATGTTGGTCCTTTAGCTTCATTTCTAGCATGCGTTTGGCTTGTGTCATGCAATTTGAGACTCTTTAAACGGCTCTGCCCTGATTACTATTCCGAAGACTATGAGCACAATGAAAAATGGCTTAAGGATACTTTATCTTCAAGTATCGTGAAAATATCATACGACGCAGAATGTCTAACTGAACTAAATAGACTTGCCCTTTAGTTTTCTGTTTGATCGATTGAAACTTTCAACTCCTAATGCCCAGCACAGAGCAGCAACTTAAATTCATGGGAGTATCCCTTCGGCAAATATCACTTGTGACTTTGGCTGTGCAGAACTCTTTTCTTATTTTGGCCATGCGATACTCCAGAATGAACAAGGACTTGTACTTGGCCTCGACAGCTGTGCTTCTGTCTGAGCTTTTTAAGTTGACCATTTGCGTTGGTGTTTACTTGCACACTCAGATAACGGATAGCCATCAGACAGTTAAACTGTTTACAATTTACCGATGGCTGGTGGATGTGTTTAGAGGGGACGCATGGAAACTGTCGATCCCTGCTGTTCTTTACACCATTCAGAATAATCTGCAATATCTGGCTGTGACAAATCTGGATGCAGCAACGTTTCAGGTTACTTATCAGCTGAAGATTCTGACTACTGCCATTATAAGTGTTTGGATGTTAGGGAAACGGCTGTCTGGAGTCCAATGGGTTTCTCTTTGTTTGTTGACGATGGGTGTAGCTTTGGTCCAATTGCCGGAAGATACTTTTAGTTCTAAGGATCCTTCAGATGAAAGTGGAGATATTTTGGTAGAAACACCGAATGATAATGTTCCTAAGGGCAATCGCTTTGTTGGATTGATGGCTGTCTTTATTGCATGTTGCTTGTCAGGTCTTGCCGGCGTTTATTTTGAAAAGATACTGAAGAAGCCTAATCAGAATAGCTCCACAAATACAATTAATGCTCGACCGCCACCATCAATTTGGGAGAGAAACATTCAGTTGGCTACATTTGGTGCTCTGCTCTCAGCGATTTTTGGTGTTTACGGAAAAGACTATGAAGCAGTAATGTCCAAGGGATTCTTCCAAGGATACACTTCATGGACATACATAGTTATAACTGCACAAGCTGTTGGCGGTCTCATTGTAGCGATGGTCGTGAAGTATGCTGATAACATTCTAAAAGGGTTTGCTACTTCAATATCCATTATTATATCTTGCATGGTGTCAGTATGGCTATTTGATTTCAATGTTACATGGTCATTCATTTTTGGTGCAGCTTTTGTGATTTATTCAACTTATCTCTATGATTCTCCTCCTGCAAATGGAAAGAAAGGTGACGGTCCGTTTGGTGGTTACTGTCCGCCTGTGCCAGGTTTCAAGTGATTGCACATTGAAAAATAAATTCAATTAAGCGAAGTATGCTTCAATAAGAAAAGCGGTTCTTGTGAGATAGAGAAGAGCATCAAA
>JALGPX010000046.1:6812-46191 GCA_023515795.1 Amoeboaphelidium occidentale | reverse complement strand
ATCAAAGAACGTCGTCACAAACTCTTTAAGAATGTAACCATACGGATTGTTACGCCAATCTTTGCAATCACTGATGTATGTAACTCTGTACAATCCTCTGTTCATGCGCAATTCAGCTGCCAACAAATACAACAAATGACTCTTCCCGACACCAACAGGACCACGAACGTAAATGCCCGAGTATTTTCTGTAATTGAGATCAAGAACCTCCTGACTCAATGTAGCATAAGCTTGTCTCATAATCATATGAACAGATTCATCTTCAGTAAACTTGAAACGATACGGAGGCTTGTGCGGGGAGAGTAGAGGTAAGCAAATCACCGATGTATTAGTAGGAAGCTTTTTAATATATTCTAAAGCTGCCTGTGACTTTGCAGCAAAAGCACCGATTCTTTCCAAGGAAAGCCCCGGCAATGCTGGGAACTCAGGAGCAGCTTCAGCTTCTTCTCTGCTTCGCTTCCTTGGGAATACCTGGGTAACTGAAGACGACATTGCAGATAACATTAGAAAGAAAGAAAATTTCGAGCTTGTTTTCGCGGCTGATTGGATATTTGATCGATGAATCAGCCAATTGTTTCACTACACTCTTGAATACACTTCTAGTATCCACATTTAAGACCACTTGTCCGGTGATGCTAATTCTGAGTATGGAATTAGTGGCTGATGCTCAATAAAGCAAAGTTATATACCAAGACGCGTTACAATAATGAGAAGCATACAAAAGTGAAAAGCAATTCATTTTATTGATGATCTTGGTGCTAAAGAGATACCGTCAAATCTTCTGAGCCTCAACACCATGATCCTTTCTCACCAATTCGAAAACTTCACATCAACAATAAAGATACCACGAATGACTAAATAGTTAGAGCTGCTTTGTTTACTGATAAAGCGGGCGGCATTGTTCAGGTAACATGCATACCTGCTTTAGAGCAACATACCTGTGTAAAGGGCTTTGGAATAAGATAGACATCATTTAATAGCTATCAGGTGTACGCGGACGGCGTAGAATTTTTACATTCAGCCAGAGTTTGAGAATACAAGAGAAAAAAGGTCAACTTTGCAATACCCTGTATGTTTACAATTGTTTTAATAATACTGCATAAAATGGCTCTACATTTTATGCAGGTACATTGCTGAAAGCTCATTAACTAGTAGACGCACTGGCTACGTTCTGACAATGAATTTTCAATGTTTTTAGAATCAAGTATAGTTGAAACAATCGAGTCGTCATCGGTTCGCCCATGTTTATCTATTATAAAGAGTAGTGTATCCTATAGTTGGCTGAGTGTTGTTGTTATTGAAATAAGTGGTTCAACAGTTGACTTTTATTGTATACCTAACTATATGTAATATTAGTCATGTCCTAATGCCATACATTCGACAATTGCGTCTAAACTTCCGTGCAGGATGTTTTCGAACATTTTTAAAATCGATTAAATTTTTTTGGATAACCATGAATCTTCATAACTTCCTTTAAACGCTTAGGTACACTGTCAACTAAGTGTTCACATACAATTGGTTGGATTTTACTCCATTCATGAAGAACTGAATCAATCAACACTTGTTTCGAGGTAAACTTAGTATGATCTTTATACAATCTTTTCTTCATTATACGCCATAAGTTCTCAATAGGGTTAAGGTCTGGACTCCGTGGTGGCCACTCAAGGACTTTGTCTTTCTCCTTCCTGAGAAAAGCCAAAGTTTTCTTCGCGGTGGGAGAACGAGCATTATCCTGCATAAAGACAAACCCTTGCCCGAGCTCCTGTTTTAAGTGTTTCATCTCAGAGACCAAGTAGTTGTCTAACAAATCAATATACTTCTCCTTGTCTAAAGTTCCTTCAATTGGTACTAATGGCCCAATACCATATTTCGAGAATGCTCCCCAAAAAGTGACTTTAAAACCGCCTTGCTGGACTTGAGGATTAATCGGGATTTCCCAATACTTTTGAGTACAGTGTACCAGCACCTTTAATTTTCTGTTGCGAGGACACGCTTCAACTGTTACCTCATCGCTCCAGACCACATGGTCCCAAAACTGCAAATCATCATCTTCATGTTTCTCAGAGAAAACCAAGCGTTTCTTTCTGTTATTTGCTGATATAGGAACCAACTTAGGTGCCTCTTTAGGATGCCAACCTTCTCTAGCCAAATAACGCTGAATGCTTGTTCTGTGTGGAATTGTTTCAAACGGTGGATCATGTTGTTTCAACTCATTAGCTATCTGTTGGAACTAAATGAATGGATTATGTTTGACAATATCAAGAATAGCCAAAGCCATGTGGCCCTGAATAACTCTGTGTCTCCTTACTACTTTTGGCGGAAGCTGCAAATGAACCATATAGGAATTATAGGCCTTGCGCTTCTGGTCTTCATGAGCACTCAATCCCTCAGCGATCTCTGGATATCCAACACCGGCAGTGCGTCTCTTTACAATTGTAGCAATATCAGCACGGGTTAGTCTATGAGGTGTTGTTATAATCTGGTTTGTTTATTTTATAGAGAGCAATAAAGTTGTTACACGCGACTTTATGATGACTAACATGTTTCATCAGTTATTAGCGATGCAGCAGAACCAAGAGATTTTAACTAGCTTGGTTGGATTGCAAGGCGAGGCCAGGGGTCACGGCGAAGAAGATAAGAAGGAAGGACAGTCCAGACTGCAAACGGCAAATTTTTCTGGTATGCCTTCCGAGAATCCGAGAACTTGGCTGAAACAATTGGAAGAAGGGTTTGTCACTGAAAGAGTTCAAGATGACAAGCGCAGAATCGCTTATGCCGTCAGTTCCTTGCGTGGCCCCGCTCTGGAATGGTGGGGAACAACAGAAACATTTGAGAGCTGGGAGTCATTCAAAGCTCTATTAATTGCAGAGTTCACGCCTGATAACTTGCAGCACTTGTTACGCAGAAAGTTGTAGAATTTGAAGCAAGGCAGGTCAATTTTGACTTATGTCACGCAGTACCGCGAACGGATTAGGCAAATTGAAGAGATGACGGAAATGGACAAGATATACTTCTTTGTTGAGGGGCTTCGTCCTAGGACCAGACAAGAACTGCATTACAAGGCTCCCACTTCAGTACACGAGGCGGTTCAATTGGCTACCAAATTCGAAACCGCCCAATTCGGATCGGAAGGAACAGGAGCAAAATCATTGGCGAAAACTAAAGAATCAAGGTCCTCTCTGTCAAAAACGAGCACCGTTTACTCCAATTGCAAATATGGCAGACAATAAGGTAGTTCAGTTCCAATGGAATTGGATTTAATAGTTAAACATCAACGGAAGGGCAAGAAGTGCTATAAGTGTGGAAGGGAAGGTCATTTTGCAAAATTCTGCTCTTTCGAACAGTCAAACAGTATCAAGCATTCAGGTGCGCGTACTTTAATCCGTCCAGAAAAGAGTGGCCACTTGGATAATAGATCATTGGATAGAACGGAGATTCAATCTTATAGATGTCACATCGTGATACCGCCGGAGGAATATAAAAGGCGGCCGATCTTCGCACTATTTCTGGGAGAGCCGGTTAGATCTACACGTCTAGTCAATATAGTTCTATTANATTCATAGAAAGCGACGTGCGAGAACTAACCAGGCTCAAGTAATACTCATATCGCGAGCAGAAACTTTGCAGACGGAACGCTACCTCTCTAAAAATCTTTAAATTCTCCACGAAAACAAAATCTATGAAAGAGTTATCTTCAAGATAAGAAGATCTATCGGTAAATCAGGGGTAAACCACGTGTACAGATTCTGGAACGTGGATAGTCACATGGAGAATAGATCATTGGATAGAGCGGAGATACAATCTTATAGATGTCACATAGTGATACCGCCGGAGGAATATATAAGGCGGCCGATCTTCGCACTATTTCTGGGAGAGCCGGTTAGATCTACACGTCTAGTCAATATAGTTCTATTAAAATCACCCGAAGAATTTTCAGTTGGTAGTCGAGGCAAATCAAGATCACAATGAGTTCACCAAATCAAGCTAATCAGAATAGCAGACCGGTTTCTCCTATTGAAGTTCAAAATCATCAATTGTTCCAACAGTTGGCGCAATTGGTCAATAATCAGCAAATTCAGATGGAGGCAATGGCAGAGGCGTTTAGCAGACGCGAGGTACCAGTACCTAAAGAAGGAATGTACCGTTTGAAGGCTCCTGAGTTCTCAGGGAGGGACTCGGAGAATGTGGTAGCATGGCTGGCACCAATAAAAGAAGAATTTGTTGCCGACAATGTTACAAATGAGATGCGTAAGGTCGCATACTCAGNTATTAAAATCACCCGAAGAATTTTCAAAATTTGTGACCGACCTTAGCTCAGTTGGAAGAGCATTGGACTGTAATTGTGATTGTTGTAATCCAGGGGTCCCTGGTTCGATCCCGGGAGGTCGGATTTTTTGGATGTTTCAACAAAATTTTTGATGCTCTTCTCTATGTCGCAAGAGCCGCTCTTTTTGTTGAAGCATAATTCGCTCCAGTAAATTTATACTTTGCTTTAATGAACTGTTTTTATTTCATCCAAGGGCTGGGTTTTGGAAACGATTCCCTCCTTGAGCCTCCATGGCTAAATGTCCGAAAATCTCGAGCGTAAAACAGATTTCTCTTCCAAGAGGAGTCACTGCGGTAAGAATGGTTTGATCTTTTTCCATGAGACCACCAAGTTTCAAGTTCACTCTGTCGCTGGAATAAGAATATCCACTGATAGCATTGTAAGGCCATTCTTTGCAAGAAGCTTTCTTTGCAGGGTCAAAAACAATCAGAGCAGATGGCGAAAAGATAAGGACTCCATTTTCCGGAAGAGCAAACTTGTCGCACTTCAGCTCAGATGCGCTGAAAGTTGAAGCGCCGTACAACTTCCATGACTGAGCAGCGGTAATAAACTTCTTTTTCGCTGCGTTAACATCAAGAGCCATATATGTGCCCATCAAACCCTCTAATTCTTTAATCCAAGCAGTAGAGCTCTTGACTGAAAATGTCAAAGCTGGAATGTAACTCCTGCAAATTTCTTCCTTTTTAGCTTCGTCCTTGTTTAGCAAGTCCACCCCTGCAGCTCTGCAAAGTATGCAAGCTAACGTGCATGCCTCAGCACTTGAAGGCGTTGTAAAACCAGTCAAATAGAAATCAACCAACTGCGAAAACATCATATTGGTCATTTGCAAGTTTCGTGGCACTTCGTTGCTTCTCCATACAATCTTTTTCAAGTACAATTTCTTTGGTGAACTCTTCACTTTACTGTGTGGTGGATCATTTGGGTTTATAGCGTCAAGTACATACTCTTCTGGGAATAGCATGGCAAAACTGTCATTATGGTAAGCATACAAAACAAACTGAGAACTGTCGATAATATCAAGCTTTTGACAGACTTGTTGAGGAATCTCTGCAACTACAGAACAAGGAGCTATTTGAATACGCTTCGAGCTCCTATCCATGAAATTCACTTGGATAGTCAGAGGACGACCGAGCTCCTGATAAGTGATCTCCTCTTGAGTTGGCGAACATTTTCTGGGACCAAATCTCAACGTTGCATAAACGTTCTTTTCAATGTTCTCGGCCTCATTTCTGTATTGGAAACCCTGAGAAACATTTCGAAGTTGCAACCATTTCAAGAACACAGCAGTAAACGCAGATGAAGGGGCAAAGTATCCTGATACTAGTTGTAAAAACCACCATCCTTTCGCTTCGCTAGCCGCATTGGGGTTGTTGGTAAGCTGTCTCAAAAAGTAGACATAAACTTCTGTTCTGAACTCTTCTTTCTTTGACAAGCATTTTTCCAACAACAGCTTTGCTAGATCTACAGAAGTTTGTTCCTTAACTGGATAATCACCCATAAACTTCATGACAATTTGGAAGCATTCAACTGCAAGCTTCTCATCATCTCCGGTTAACTGTTTTGTGAGGCTATGGCGGATTGGTAACATTGTAAACTGTAACTTGTCCTTCACGCGATTAACATCAAGTTCGGGTTCCTTAAGATTAAAATCACCACCAGTCAATCTTCTTATGGTGCCTTTTACTCCATCTGGCATGAGTTTCTTCTTTTTACTATCATTACGGAAGTTTCGTAATGCCCATTCAAGAACTGGAACCAACGATGATGATCCACTTCCTGGGCCTGATGGTTGCCTTTGATGACCCTCTTCTGAGCCAGAGCCGGTAGAATGAGTAATTAAAGAAGTGCTTGTTGTAATAGACATTGCAGAAAGCGTAGGTAACTTAGCGGTGCCATCTGCATCAATTTCTGATTCCGTGACCAGTGTTCTCTTCTGAATCGTTTGAGGTTTTGAAACAATCAAGTTCACTAAACCTCTTGGAAAAAATCCTTCGACAACGATAGTAAAGCTGTGATTCCTGCCTTTCCACCAGTCTGCTTTCTTTTCTATGATTTCAATCACATCGCCTTCTTTCATTATCAGGAGCGCAGGATCTCCTTGATTTCCATGATCACCCAATGCAACAGCCCATTTACTTGTTCTAACTAAACCAATTTCAAACTTTCTAATCATTTCTTTAATCACATCCATTTTACAATCTAAAGGCTCTAATTTGATTGTATCCGACTCTGATTTAAGAACTATAAACTTCCCCTCTTCAGAAACGTTAATGCCGGCATAAGATAGAACATAAAACACACTCGCATCTTCTTCTAGCAGAAAGTTAATTCCAGTCTTGTCTATGCAAAGTTGGATCTTGTTTTGTATAAGGGCTGGATTTTTGCTGAATATTACTGGACTATCACACTTGATAGAGAACTTTCTTCCAATTATGCCAGGTATCTCGGCTGCTGTATAAATAATAGTTTTTCTTAAAACGCTTCTAGTTTCTTGAGAATAACCTTTTTGGTATTTATCAACCAAAGAAAGAAAATTCTCGTTCTGAGTATAAGAACTGCACGATTCAGACAGAAAGGTCTTTGCACTTTGTGCAGGAGGTTCTGTCAACTTTTCTACCTGTCTAATCATGGCAATCAACTTTGCAGCAGAATCCATTTCTATCTCAGATTTGACGCCTTTGAGACTTCTTTTGACTTGTGATAATATCATCTCTACCAAAACTTCATCCCTAATGACCTCTTCCGGTTCCAAAACTTCTTTGACCATAGCAAAATTAATCGGAAGATGATTTAGATTTTCTGCTAATGACTTCTTTGTTTCCACTGAATCCAAATCAAGGATATGTGCAAAGTCATCAACTCGGTATCGCTTTTGCTTTGAGTCGTAGAATAGAGCCCAACCTGGGAAGCTAGTCACTTGTAACTGCTTCATGCATTCAACCATTAACTCATGGCATGATAACATAGGATCCACGTCAACGGTTATTTTCTTTCCGTCTGGCAAAGATACACCTACATTAATTTCTAGAGAGCCAGCCTTGCATAATTCTTCATAACTAGGAGCAGTGACTCTTTTTCCGACAAACGATGATCTTATAAGTCTTCTCTTTAAGGTTGGGATAATTGGTTGAGGAGCATTATCAGCGATATACTTGAACAGAAACTTCAGCATGGTGTTCGATGGAGGAAAGTATTGAAATAAAAGTGACATCAGTCTCCAACCTAGAACAATACATTCAGTTTTCGGATTTTCGTTCATTTGCTTGCACAGCTGACTGTACACTTCATCGCAAAGAGATGTTTCAGATAGACATGACTGAATGATAAACTTTAATCTATCCAATTGACCAAAATTCGATTGAAAGGTCGTGTTGTCTAGAAGCGATAACAAACTCTGGTGAATAGCAGCACAGGTTTCCGCAAACTTGTCGTTCACAATTGAAAGCACTGGCTTTTTTAGAGGCACACCAGAAAATTTGTCATCCTTGGACACAAAATAAGCAGCAACATACTTTGAAAATTCAAAAGATGCCATTTCAACATCATTCTCAAAAGCAGGATCGATTTTAACAGAAACTGGTTCTGATATTGAAACTGGACTCTTGTAGAAACTGTCTGAAAATTCTTCATCCAACTTCTTCGAAGCTATCGTTCCTAGCGATTTTTCAATAAACTTCACAATATTTTCATTATGTTCATTAATTGCGTTCATGGCTGCATTAGATGCTTCGATATTCAACTGTTTCATTTTTTCTGCATTCTTTCTCAACTCAGCTTGATGTGCCATATACGCCACAAAGCCGCGAGACAATCTGAACCTCAAAACAGTTTGGACAACACTCACAGCATGTTTCAATCTTCCCAATTGGTTTCTTGCTACTTGGCCGCGCCAGAAGACTTGGATTTTCTTGACAGCTTTGATTCGCAATCGTTTAGCTTTAATTGCCGCATGCATTTTCCATGTAGCCTGGATTTTCGATGCAGCCTTCTTTTTCTTCTGGTAAGCCTTTTTGGCCAAGTAACCTCTTACGTATCTCTGAATAACCACGGCTATGGTCTTAAGTTTCTCAGAACGCTTCTTTTCGAGATGAGAATCGGCAAATTCTTTATAGAACACTCTTGTCTTTCCGATCTGATACATTTTCGCTATTTGTGGCTCAGATTTCAGAAATACTTCGCAAGCTTTGGTATCATCATCGATATTTGAATTCTTCATGAGCGGACGATATCTTGATAGGAAGTCTCTGTATCTCTTTCTCACTGGATAGCCCGATTGTCTAATCCTTACAGTTTCCATTAATCCAGAGTAGCGTAATTGCAGCAAGACCATTTCCTCTTCAAAAACATCAGGCTTTTTAACCGTATTCGGCTTGACACAACGGACAAAGTGAGGGTCACAATTATTCAGGACGCTGATAAGCATCTGTAATGATTCATCAAATTTTCCGCCAACGGTTTTGATTTTTGCAGAGATTGTAGTGGTACCATGACCAACTATTGAAGCCCTATTCGAAGAGCTTCTCTTTAACTGGTCGTCTAATTGAGCAACAACTTTCACTTCGGATAAGAATGAAAACTTGCTGTCTGTGCATAACTTTTCAAGATCAGCACGCAGTAAGTCTCGATTCTTGTCCAAAAATCCACTACTATCATAAGTAACTTTGCCAGCGTAGTGTATGACTGAGAAAGTCGACTCTGATGTCTTTTGCTTATCAAAGAATGTGTTTTTCTCATGAGCTTTGGCGACCTTTTCCACAAATGTCTTGTCAGATGCTTTAGGGAAGTTACTTTCGTCATCTAACAACTGAATTATGCCAGAAGGCTTTTTTGATATCATTTCAAGGCAAGGCTGATTATCCTGATATTTGATCTCTTCGAAACTGATTCCCTCGTTTCTGTACTCCTCTTGCTCAAGTTTGAATATATGATTGTTAAAGAACTGCTGTAACTTTTCATTGGCGAAATTAATGCAAAGTTGTTCAAAAGAGTTCTTTTCGAAATCTTCAAAACCAAAGATATCAAGCACACCTATCGAGTTCTTGGAGTCTGGCACTTCTATCTTGTCATTCACGAGTTTAACAAGCCAACCAAATAACCAACCGTACGCAGCTTTTGCCAAAGCATCTCTACCATCTGCAGCCTGAGCAGGATTCAAAGGAGAAACAATGGTTTCTCCTCTCGTGACATTAGACTTGTTCACAAGCGCCATTCTCAACTCATCTACTGTCATTTGTAACAATTCAGCAGCGCACTCCAAAGGTTGAGTATTCTTGATGACAGCAACGTCATCATTATCAGCCTTACTGAACTGAATGTTGCCTAAATGCAAGATAATAGCCAACAGCTTCCATAGAGACACTTGTATCTCACTATTAACGCCAATATTCTCAAGTGCCGCCTTGAGTCTTTCAAAGTCTTCTTTATCATTAAGTGAATCGATTTTAACGATTCCACCTTTGTTCAAGTAACTGTAATCTTCTGCTTTAGTCAATTTTAAGCTTTGCTTTTCAGAATCTTTAGCACCAGCCAGTAAACAGTAAAAGCTGTGATAATTTCGCTCCTTTGATGCCTGATTTATAATTCTAGATTTCTCAAGCAGATACTCATTCAACTTTCCGCCTTTAATAACGCCTTGTTCATCAAATAGAATCTCAATATACTTTCCAAATCGACTGGAATTATTATTGCGAACTGTGCAAGCATTTCCAAATGCTTCAAGAATAGGACTGCTAGACAGAATACGTTCCTCAGTTTGAGAGTGTTTTCCACTAAGCATAGCAAGGTACTGCAGAATAATCTTGGTGTTTTCTGTCTTACCAGCACCCGATTCTCCACTAATGATCATACATTGATTTCTTGAATCCTTAAGCATTCTTCGATATGCATTATCAGCAACAGCAAATATGTGCGGAGGAAGCTCACCAAGAGCTGCTCCTCTGTAAGATCGTACAGTAGGAGGATCGTAAATCGGCAAGGACTTGTACGGATTCAAAGCAACCAGAATAGATCCAACATAAGTCTAAACGATCAACTTTTCAATGAAGCTGTTCTTTACATATATCAAAGATTTCTTGTAGCGAACCCTTAGATTATGAAGTAGAGATCCTTCATGAAGATCACTCAGAAAGATCATGTCTTGTACCCCATCGACACTGCTCTGGTGCATCACTTTAATCTTGTCATATGGTGATATAACATCAGCTCCATCAACCTTCACCACAACATCTTTTCCAGTGTTTTTAGTCACAACTACATCATGATCAGCACACTTTAATCAATGTGGGCTTTACCGGCAGCCTTAAGAAACTTGGACTTGGGCAGATCTACCCATACGTAAATTCCCTTAACGATTTAGATTTCAAATGACAATTGAAACTTACTGGTTGCAGTTCTGACATTTGAGCTGTAACAGGATCACTTTTGGAACAAGTTCAAAGGGCAAACAGATTTGCCACGATTTCTTTGAACTATGCTTAATAAAACAATTGTCACAAATATACAAAAAGCCTTTAATTTAATGAACCATTCCTGCATTTCCATTTGCATCAACTTTCAACTCGTTCTGTACAGCCAACTGCAAAATACTGACTTTTGACTGTAACACGTTCAAAGCACTTTGAACAACTTCTTCTGGCCTTAAAGCGCCGGTGACTTCAACGGAGAAGTAAAACTTGTCTGCTTTTGCTTCTGGATCGAAAGTTTCATTGCCTAAAGGTAAGATCATGTTCCAGACCAGATCTCACCTGTAACATCAGCGTCTGCGTACTTTGACTTTGGCCATTCTTTCTGCTTATCTTCTTCGTACCAATAGTCAACATGTCTCAATAAATTGTCTGGATCATATTCAAAAGCCACGCCACAGACGGGACTCCATTTGGCGTGCTCCTTTGCGATACCTTTCTTCGCGATACATTTAACTCTGATCTCTTGGTTCTTCTTCAAGCGAGCAATTAATATTCCTCTATCGTTATCATTCACGAACACCGGCCTGACTTGTGGATTCGAGCTGATTAAGTCTCTGCTGGTAACATCCATTTTGTTTTCGACGCACCGCACATTTAAAGTCAATTCTACGGAACAGTTTTCACAATTCTGTACACATTGACAGTCCTTATAAAGTCAGCTTATTGTAAATCCAAAGAAAGCGTACTCGAGTGTATTTAAAGTGTCGCACATTCTGACTTGAGAGCGGAATGAGGCCAAGTCGATGGGCCAAGAACTCATCCGTAAGACAAGAAGTATTATTCTCAAATTCCACCAAGTCAATTGCTACTGTCGGTATCTCTGCTTGCAGGATTCGTCGCAGCGCGTTGGCTAAACTGTTATGGAGAAGGTAAGCGCTGGATGATCAATGGAATGCTTTACCTGAGATCCGCATCTGAAAGTGTAAATTTTATTGAGTCTGTCGATAATTCTGTGACTTTGATTTGTGGCATGCTTCGACAGTTGATCGGCTCAATCTTCAGAAACGAAAGGCAAAATATCAGAAGGTTTATAACCATCAGGAACATCGAAAAAATCTTGGCCAGGGACTTTAAAATCCGTCGTGAATTTGGTGACAGTGATTTTAAGTGCAAGCATTGAAACTATTGGGATTTCTACGCGAACAGGAAAACCAGAAATATTGTTGCTCTGGACAAAATGTTTCAGCTTTCCCTCAGGAATAGACTTTGCTAATATCCATTCCAGAATAGGCAACAGATCACTAATAGATACGTGAAAGTCTTTGCACATGTAGAGTAGAATGGGTTTGTCGCGAGAGTATTCAATCTGTGAAGTATCCCATTCTCTGCCAACCGTATTAGAGTTGAAGTCATCTTGTTGATCAAAGTACTCTTCATAAGAGATATCATCCATGATGTCTTTGTATGGTGTGCTCTTCATGTGTGTCGCAACGGTTTGTCTAGTGTCAACTGATGTCTCGGCTTTTGGTTTGAACATCACAGAGTTGCGAGTTGCTGATCGAACATGCTTTGATATTCTACCAAGTTTCTCTTTGAAAGCCTTCTCTATGAATCCTATTTCTTTCTCGGTCGGTTCTTCTGGTCCATTTTTAAACAGCTCCTCGGCTTTGTTTTCTGCTATCAAATCGGATTCACTGACAAACTGCAACGCTTCTAGAGTATCGATTTTATGTTTTGCGTCATCCAGGGCCGTGGCAGTTGATTTCAAGTAATCTTTAACACAATGAGATGTTCTACAATTGTCTGTGCACTCTTCGTAATGAACATTCTCGAACACTGGAACTTTCAAACGCTGTAACCATGATAAATTATCCAGTTTGAAGACCTTGGTGCTGTAATTGCCCTTTTTGATGTGTTTTGTCTTATCTTTGCCTGAGAATTGAGCTTGAGCAGCCTAATAATTAGCCTCCTGTCTCATTTAAGATCTTTACCTTCCACTCATATTCGTGTATTGGAATCTCATCCTTCACAATTCCATAGCGCATAAAAGAGTCAACCAGGTCGTGAATTATTCCAGTTGAAGGAGATGGCATAATATTCTCGTAAATTTTATCATCATGGTTCACGATAGCAGCTCTAACTAAATCTTCATTAAGTATTCTCCCGACAAAACTCATTCTAGCTCTTACAATCTTGAATCCGATAACTTTTGCAATACCCCAGTCCACTCTGACTGAATCTTTAGTTTTCCATATCTTAATCGTGTCTTGAGGACAAATCTTTGCAATAACAGGAACTTTGCTCTTCAGTTTCACTTCAACTTCAAAGTATCCCTGTGGCAGACAGTCATTTAGATTTTGCCAAGGGCCGTTCTTTTTTATCAGAGATTTTGCATCTTCCTCGAAACTTCTTTGAATAACTTCCTGTAGCATCTTTCTATCACCAAATCTAAACCAGAGATTAACCGTTGCATGATCTTTTGCTTTACCTCAATGCCTCTTCTATTGCATCAGATCCTTCTGCATTTATAGCACTGCAACTTGATCCAGCCTTCATCAATAATCTTGCTGCTTCTGATCTACCAAGCATCAAAGCCAGATGCAAAGGAGTATTTCCTCTGTGATCCCACTCATCCAAGCTTTTGATATAGTCAACTTCTGTATCTTTTCTTTCAAATTTAATCAAGATATCATTGAGTGCTTCAATATCATTTTGCCACACAAGTTCAGACAGAATTCTCGAACTCATTTCTCTTGATCTTTAAGAAACAACTCGTCCTTAACATGCGAGTTCGAGTTTACTGTGAACAAGAGCGTATTTTAGAATACGAAATCCACGAGGACTCATGGACAATAGGAAAGCTAAAGCAGGAGGTCCAGAAGGAAATAGACCAACATCAACGGAAATTCCTACGACTCATTTTCCGTGGCCAAGTTTTGCAGAATGATGATATGCTGATATCAGAGCTTAATAGCTCTTATGAGTCGATTTTAATATTTCATGCTTCACTTGGTCACCATAGCTCTACGGGCTCTATTGGCAATAATGACGAACAAGCCAGAATAGAAGAGCCTGCTTTAGGATTTGATAGATTACGCTCTGCTGGGCTGTCAGAGACGGAAATTGAGGATATGCGGCGGAACTTTCATCGATTTAATCGTTTCAGTTCAAGTGCAGCATTGCGTAATGATGTTGATTTGGAAACAGGTGAAATCGAACCTCAACAGTCTTCAGTATCCACATCAAATAATGCTTGGACACGTGAACAATTAATGGCAGAGGAAGCATGGATGGAAGATCTATCTGCTGCAGAGGGTTTAAGTGCTTCATTCTTTAACAATCAGTTTCAAACCCCTGGACAAGATGAAGATAATCTGGACCCTTACTTTGAATGGTCATGTTCTATTCTGTTGGGCTTCTTCTGTGGAATTCTGTCGATGGTTCTGGTACAGCGAAAGTACTTTCAGTTTAGCACAAGACAGCAAGCTGGAATTGTTGTCGGAATGTTAATGAATGTCTTGTATGCCGTGCTGCAGAGCATTTTAGGCTAGAGTTTGATACTTGTCCGTTTTCAGGTTGTTTGACGTCTGATGAAGGCATACCCAAGGATCCCATGTGTCCGAGTTGTAAGGCGAATAAAAATGCCTCTTTTAGCTGTTGCATTCATGTCATTATGTCTTGGGCTACTGGAAGTTGCAACTCTGTATAATTCATACAATGCACAAATTCAGGCAAACTTGAGCATTCCATTCGAAGTGTTTAAATTGGAGTTCACAGAGGATATGAAGATTCAGAGTGGTTTGATGTGTAACTCGTCTTGTGCCATTTGGAATCCTTCAATAGTCTTTTATCATGGCAGAGTGTACGTAGCTGCAAGAGAATCTACAAGGCAACAGTGCGGTGGTCTTTTCGGGTTTGTACGGAGTATTTATACTCTGACAATCCCTGCTGTAAGTTCTATTGTGGTTGGAAGGCTGGATCCTGTAGTTCTGATAAACGCTAGTGGTGATGTTATTAAAGTTCCTATTGAAACGAGAGTCAAGGACAGCAAGGCATTCGCAGCTGAAGCATTTCATCAAGGCACGGAAGATCCTCGATTCTTCATCAATAGTGACACTTTATCGATTCTATTTACAATTGAAACTATTGGGAAACCCAACATGTATTCCGTTTGGTTGAAGTCTGAGCCTAAATTGGAGTTCAGTGGGATTTTTTGGTACAATAATATGACATTCAAGTCGTACCATTCAAGTCAAAAGAATTGGTTGCATTTAACAAATACCTCTCGATTTCTATATTCTAGTAATCCATTAAGGATAGTTCAGCATCTCGGCGGAGGAAAAGTTGATTATGTGTACGCTGAAACGGAATTTCGCCCCAACATAAAATCTGGTCTACGAGGTAGCGCTATAGTTGAAATACCAAAAGAAGATGATGAAAAGTATTTCGGCAGAGTCACGGGAGATAAGATCTCGAATTCCTATCTGGCAATATCTCATGATGCTAATTCGCTCTACATGAATGGAGAGATCAATTTCAAAGCTTATACCAATTACGCTTATCGTCTTGTGAAACTTGAGGAAAGTTCTTACAAAATAACACACGTTTCTGAAGAGTTCTCAATTCCCACTTCCACAAAGTCCAAGACTGCGGATAGAATTAATTATGTTACGAGTATAATGTTGCTAAATGATGACATGTGGATCTCATTCGGGAGTAACGATTGCACTTCTCATGTGGCCAAATTCAAAACAGCAGACTTTTACAGCATGTTAAAGTCCAAATCGTTTTAATACACCATATATTTTTTGCTTTCAAGTTTTAAATTTACGATTGATCCATCTTGTCTGAAGAAGCAGGGCTCAATGCTTCTGGGACTGCGCCAGTGCATACAGCTCTAACAGGGTCGAAATAAGGATGTGCCATAGCTTCTCTTGGAGTCAGTCTTTCTTGATGATCATATCTTAGTAGTTTGTCAAGGAAATCAAGAGCCTCTGCACTAATATACTTCTGATTAGCTTCTGTAACAAACTTTGACCAAGGTTTTCTTGCATATCTAAACAATTACATCTCAAAACTATCACTAAGCTAAACAAACCTTCCCAATATACGATCAAACTGTGGATCCAACTTAATATCATACTTTCTCAAGTAAGCAAACAACTCATCAGTACCAAGAACTTTAGCAATCTTCACTAATTGATCGTAATTATCTTGACCATGAAAGAAAGGCTCTTTACGAAAGATCATTGATGCAAACATACAACCGAGAGACCACATATCAAGCGAATAATCATACATTTGAAAATCAACCAAAAGTTCAGGGCCCTTGAAGTAACGAGATGCTACACGAACATTGTAATTTGTGCCTGGATGATAGAACTCAGCCAAACCCCAATCGATCAGCCGCAACTACAGAAATAAGCAAAACACACACAAACCATAAACAAATACCTGTCGCTTCTGATGATCAATCATAACATTATGAGGTTTAACATCTCTGTGCATAATTCCTTTAGAATTACAGTAATCCAACGCTTTCAAGAGCTCGAAAATGTAAAAACGAACGTCGTAATCAGAAAGCCTCGGGTACAAAACTTTAAAGTCCGTATTATCGATGCACTCAAAGATCAAAGCGGGAGTGTTTGACTGCGGTTCCCTGACGATATCGAGCAAATTGACAACGTTCGTGCCACCAGCCAAATTCTGCAATATTTTGATTTCTCTCTTAATCTTCTTCTTCTTAACGGGCTTAAGAACTTTAATTACGCATTTGCTATCCGTTCTTATGTCCACGCCTTCGAATACTTCCGAGTATTTTCCTCTGCCAACCTTTCTGACTATCTCGTAATGATCTTGATTCCTAAAATTCAGACTTGTGCGCCTCTAAGATTGTACCCCCATGTGATCTGTGCAGTTTCGTAGTCCCAATAATCGCGCGGCATTTCGTTGTTAACATTAGCGTACTCCCTTGCGGTAGAAGAAGACATTGTGGCTCAAGCTTTGCCTTTTGATTCTGGTGAAAAGACGTCAAACCGTTATTGCATTCAATGTACGTTACGGAAGAAGGCCTGAAGAATCTGAAGTACTACAAATACGGCGCTGTTGACTTGTCCCCGCTGTCAAAGTATGTGTTGCAGCCTTATTGGTCGTATATGGTTCAGTTCTTTCCATTGTGGATGGCGCCAAACCTGATCACTCTGCTTGGTTTACTCTGCGTCGTGCTGAACGTGCTTTTGGTAGCTATTTACATTCCGGACTTGGAAACTCCGTCGCACTCGTGGATTTATTTCAGTTGCGCATTGGGCATCTGGGTTTATTCGACATTTGATAATGTTGACGGCAAGCAAGCACGCAGAACCAATTCTTCGTCACCATTGGGCGAGCTATTTGATCATGGTTGTGATGCTTTGAACTGCTGCTTTGGTGCGATTATTCAGGCCGCCGGTATGGGATTAGGCAATAGTTGGTACGCTGCATATGTTGCATATTTGGCTATTTGTGCATTCTTCTTTTCGACTTGGGAGGAATATCACACTGGTATTCTGTATTTAGGATACATCAACGGTCCTACTGAAGGGCTAGTAATCGCATGCACTGTTTTAATTGTATCTGGATTGTATGGTCCTGCTGTTTGGAAACTGCCTTTAAGTTCTATACTTCCTGCATCCTTCTCTACAGCTCTTCCATCAAACTGGAAAATTGTTGATGCATTGGCTCTTCAAATGGGTGTTTTGCTTATTTTAATGCATGTTCCTTTGAGCTTACGTGCTGTTTATAAAGCATGCAAGAAGAATAATACCAGCTTTGCAGTTGCCTTGTTGCAACTTGTTCCATTTGCAGTTTGGTCTTTGGCATCATTCTTTTGGTTAGCTTCTCCTACTTCTGTTATTTTAAGAAAGCACATGCTATTGTTTATTGGAGCGACAGGAATTGTGTTTGGCAGAATGGCTTCTCAGATTATTCAAGCTTATGTGACGAAATGGACCTTTCCTTATTTCACCATTCTTCAGATACCTTTGATATTCGGTGCAATACTTGCAAACTCAGAAGTATTGTTTGGTAAAAGGGTGTTCACTGCTGAAACAGAGTATGGGTACCTCGTAGGTTTCTTCTTATTCTCACTGTTTGGATACATTCATTGGGCGTTTGTTATCATTGATAAGTTCTGCAAACACTTGGGCATCAAATGCTTGTCGATTCCATACCCTCAGAGCGAAGATAGATCAAAGAAGAGCAAATGAGAATAGAAGAATCTAAAGTTAAGAGGCTTTGAACTTTGCTCTTGCTCTTTAATTCATGTAATATCGCACCAACGATAATTCTGTAGAGGTCCGATTAACTAAACGATGATTTGTCCGGCTTTGGTGCGTCAGAGAACTTTAAAACTTTCAAGATCTTCTCTTCTGCAATAATACAATGAGTTATCAACAGCAACTCGATGAAGTACAGGTAGCCATTGCCGCTATTCAGCCGGAGATCGCCAAAGCAAAGGGGAAACTTGAGAAAGCGGAGGAGAGGCTGGAGAAGGCTATTGTGGAGGGCAATCCAGCAGACATTCGAGCCGATCTGAATGCTCTTTTGCAATCCGCCACCGCTGAACTCACCAGCTTGTGCCAAGAAGAATTTCTGCTGATGGAGAAGAAGAGGAAGCTCACTCCCCCAGCGACTAACAATTTAATGTCAACTGGTAGGGAAAACAGCCTGTGCTCAACGATAGAATGGAAATTGATGTCGTAGAGACTCCAGAAATGGTTATTGCTCGTCTTAAAGAAATGATAAAGCCGGATGTTGACGGTAAGGAAAACATCTTCAAATTACAAGAGTCAACGGAATACGTTGACTTGAAAAACAGTGTTTTGAAAATTAATATCAAAAGCATTGATGGGATCCCTGATTTCTTGTACTCTGAAGAGATCTATGATGATGAAAAAGAGTTGAAAATTGAAATGCCAGTGGATAAACTACACGGGACCACTCATAAGACCATTGTTCTTATTGGGGTCAGCGGTTGTGGCAAAACAAGAACATGTTATGACCTTTGTCGATTATGTTGGGGGCTTTACTTCGACTGTGTTCAGGACGCTGACTTTAATGCCATGACATCTGATTTATTACGAAAATCCCATAACAAAAAAAAAGAGGCTAATCAAGAAGCATTTGAGGCGCTGTCAACAAGGCTCATAGAATGTCTAATCGCCGTTCGATTACTTGTTTTACAGACCCTACAAGAAGGCGATCAAAACTTGCAAGGTTTTGATTGGCTTTGCATTCAAAGAAGTAGAAGGAGCCAAAGTCTGTTCAGTGCGATATTCGATAAGCTTTCAAAGCTCCCGTGGCTTGTGTGGTCTAATATCTATGTTGCTTTGGAAGAAAAATTTGATGGACGGGTTATCTTTGATGAATCCCAACTTGTGCTGGACCTTCTGAGTTCTGACTATAGGTCATCACGTTCAGGTCAGCGAAATATCAATCCGGATGGTAGTTTTGCTTTCCCGCGGCCTTTCTTTTCATTTCTGTCGCAGTTTATAATCAAAAGCAATTTGAAGAGTATATGGTGTGGTACACAAATGCGAATCCGAAACATGGACTTGATGTACTCAGCTGCAGGGATCAAACCAGGAAACATTCATATTTTCACTGATTTCAACTTCTTGAAACCAACTCATATTTTCAATTTAATGTCTAAATGGCTCAAAGTTGATATCGCCAAGAATTTGTCTCTTTATGAAGAGATTTCGAATATCCTACAAGGTCGACCAAGATTCTTCATGTCATTCTTGCACCGATTAATCGATTCATCTGATGTCGAGGGTTGTTTTCGACGTTATGTTCGAGATATGACGACAAATTACGATTCATCTTTGTCCAGTACAGCACCGTATTTTTTTTGGGAAGAACGTATACATTGGACTATTGAACCGATAAACAGCAGTTACTCGCCTGCTTTTGAGGTCAAATTTGTATCAGAAACGCTCATCAAGCTATGTCTCGTGTTTTTATTCGGTGATGGTTCTAGTGTGGCTTATTCTCCAAATTTTGATCTGGTTTCTACAGGTCTGGTGATGATTTCAAAAGATTCACGCGAATGGTGGGCGACAATGGCAGAGCCTATTGTTCTTGCGGCTGGGCTAAATTATATGGCAGATGTAGATGGTCAATTATTGATGAAATACTTTGCTTCTCAATTGTTTTCTGCTGTTGGGATGCTTACTCTGACACCTGCAGAGAGAGGACATATGATGAAACTTTTTGTTACTCTGCGATTTATGCAGGAGTGGTGGTTAGATCCTGCGCTAAATTCATATTTGCCTAAGTGGGCTCAAGATACAGAAATTAGAAAACCAGACGGAATTCTTGATTGCCGCTCACAAGACTCAGGCCCAAATATGCTTCTGCAACAGCTGCTTAGCCGCGAGTTTCCTTGTGTTGTTTTACCTCTTGTTAATGCCGGACCTGATTTACGGTACTCTGTATTTTGTTGTTGTATCAAAACAACGTGGACATCCAACTCTCAAAGCACTTGTTACGTTACCGTTGATGAATGCTAGAAGAATATCGCAACCTTGAATCCTGCGAATTGGTACCAGTCACAAAGTTCTGTTCAATGTTCGGAAGAAATCGGAGATCAAAGGTTTGTTCACATGCGATTCGAATTGCCAGATACAGCACCCTCATTGAAGGGCGAATTTAAGACTGGAACGTAAGGTAATGACTATATGATTTGTGTCAATCTGGTTTCTGATTTTGCTGAGCATTTCTTTGGACAATACTTTGTCGGCGAGTATAAAAAATTTATATCAAGTATTCTACCCAAGTCGAAATAAACGATGCTGATATTCATCTAAAGCGGCGAATGCTTCTTCTTAATTATTTTCGATTTACTTGAAACATGTATGATCATTTGGGTCCAAATAACGTTTATTTAAATCAATTATGTTGTATTCGTTGTTACAACCTCAACATGGTCTAGGCCTCCTTTACTTATCTCTAACTGAGGGCTTGGTTCAGACGCTGCCATAGCTTCTTGGCTAACAATATCATTTACACCCTGGACTTGAATAACAATCGCATCTTCACTTTCTGCACTTGCTGTGCTAGGAGAAGGAACCTGGACCCCTTCTTGTCGCTCCTCTGCGTGAACCTCATTAGTAGAGTTTTCTTCATTGTTGGGAACATCATTTGAAAGCGGAAACAGAGAAGGAAAAATCCTGTGAAAAATCGCGGAATAGTAGCTATCTTCATTCCCTGTTTGTCTTGAGCGCTCCGTTTGAACAAACACATCATATCTTCCACCTGGTGACATGGAATCTGATCTCTCCAAGATCACAAGGTCTTGTGTAGACTCTAGGTTCTCATCTTCAGCGGGAACGAGGGAGAATTTACACAGTGGGCAAACAGCGTTCTTTGTCGTAAGCCACGGATCAACACAGTCTACATGGAACGGATGATTACAAGGCAGACGCCTAAAACTATCTCCAACAACAAACTCATCTAGACAAATTGCACAAACATCAATGTCATTATCTTCAACTTCTTCGGGTGGTATTGTAGGTTCTTGATGTTCGAGGGATTCACGTTGAAGTTCTAAAGATGCATTATCGTTGGAACCATCAATTTCTTTTTCAGGTAGCAAATCAGCACTGCTTTCTTTAAGATCAGTCTCTGAGCCTTCGGTTGTATCAGCTTCTGGAGTCAAAGGAGGCCGGCCTTTGCCTTGATATACTTTCACAGGATACTTTTCAAGAGCTACCCGGGATATAACACTAGATCGATTACGCATATTCATCTCAAGATCAAAAGGCCCTCGACCTTCGCGTTGCCTTCTCCTTCGTAGCTGATACAAGTGACAATGCATTATAACTGAAGTAGTAAAAGATATTCCAAGCAAAACCACCACAACTATTAAAGTAAATTCCCACAAGGCACTCGCATCTGAATTATCAGACTCTATATTGATCTGCATAAACCGCCTGTCTGTTTCATTGGAAACACTTCTGTAAGCCATTTGTAAGGCAGATGATGCACCTTCACTTACAACAAGAACTGGAATCGCTAAACGATCTTTAGGTTCCTCTATAGAATTGGAATTATTGTGATATACAAGCACTGCATTAAAGCCAAGCTGTTTTGCGATCGCAGCCTTGGTATTATATCCACAATCCTTGTCGCTGACCATCAGCATGTATAAATTGCCATCAGATGGTATCTGCTTAGTAGAATTAAACTGGCAACCACCAGAATCACCCCAGTATTCCATAGCCCTGAATTGTGCAGTATAAAGATCGTTCATTGGAGCATTTGGCAGTATCAGAAAGGAATCTTGGTCCACTTTCAATGTCTGGTAATTTGTATTATTCTCAAAAAGCTGGGCTATCAAAAAAACATCACAAAAGGCGCTCTTCCATAGTAAAATCAAAAAGAAGAAGTTGCGCCAGAACTCCTTCATTCTGTACACAAAAACTTTGTTAGGGGCGAAGAGCTTGATGACGCAAATGATTGGCTAAGTTTCGCGCACAAGCAAAAGCGCTTTAGGAACGTAATGAAAACTTGGCGAATGATACTAAAGTGATAAATGACGATAATTAAGTATTCTCTATTAAGGCTATGTTGTGATATTAAATCCCTGCTTCAGTAACGTCAACTTCTTGAGCTGTTTCATGTTGATTATCAGTTGCATTATCGTTTACTCTTTGTGAATTCTGAATATTATTGAAGGGATTGTACTTTGGATCTAAAGTTCTCTGTACATTACTGTTCATCTTCTCTTCTTCTCTAGCAATCGCGCTAATTGTTCTGTGCTTCGCTCTTTTGCCGTAATCTTTCGGATGGATAAACTGTTCCTTGTTTAGTGCACCAACTGTGTAAACGATCGCAGAGGTAAGTAAAGCCAGCCCACCAGTAGTAGTAGGTGCTGAGAATGCGAGTGGAACAGTCAAAAGCACGTAAAGCGCGGCTCTGAAATACAAGTTGCTGTAAACAAAGCCAAGTCTTTTGAGTCCTGGAACAGGCATCTCAAGTAGGAGCACTAGTAAACCTTCAGGAATGGAGGCTATTGAAGGCCATTTTGTCTCATAAAACAACCCTACAATGCCGCCTGAAACCATAACTACAAAGATCAGTTTCAACGTTTACATTAAGATCCTACATAAACCAGCCGTAATAGCTTGATAGCGTGCCCACATTCCCCAAATTGGCTTTCCCATTTCAATTAAGAAAAGATGGCAAGTTTATTGATATCAGAGCTGATAGATAATGGTCCTGGAATAGTCCAATCAACGCACAGCTTGACCTCTACAAGCAATTAACAATACCAGTGAAATTCTCAGCATCCATCAAGAACAAATTTCTAATAGGATTTCCCTTCTTGGAGACTAGTCTGATTATATCCTGAGCTAAAATGCCTCCAATAACCGTGCACACGTTGATATCGTCTTGGCCCAAAGTTGAAAGCAGTTGGTTCATGCGATCATTTGTCAGAACTTCATCAGACAATTCGTGCTTTCGCTTCAACCAAGTATCTTTTAATTCAGCTAATTCCTTCAATGATTTCTTTGTGAATTTGGCTTTGGTGGTCCACAAATACTTCAGAATCACTAACAACAATCAGTGTTTTTCAATGTATGCACTTACATTGGAACTCATAGTAAACAGACGGAGTTCTGCGCCTTCTCTTAATTGTTTCAGCCTTAGGATTCTCAAATCCTTCAATGAAATCCTTAAAGCTCTTCCACTGCAACTTTGACTCTGTGTCCTTCTTAGCAGAGTCGTCTTCCCTCTCGATGGCATCACAAAAAATGAAGCCACACTGGTCCCATAGAAAAGTTGAGTAAAAGGCAGTGCCGTGCTTCCTGCAAACGGCATTAATACGGTCGATCTCATGAGGGTCGATAACGCTTAGCACGACAACATCGAATTTGCCAAAATAATCATCCTTCTTCTTTGACAGAGACTCAACATCTACACTGACTTCCACACGGGGATTCATTTCTTTTATGCGCGCAAGCGCAGCTGTTGCTCTCTGTAAAATTAAAATACCTCTCAGCACAGACAACGAACCTTCGTTCCGACATCCTCAGGTCGACTGAACAGCTGAGAATTTAAGTCTGACTTCTTCATAGTATGATCATCAAGTATTGTCAAACTTCCTATTCCACCAAGAACCAAATTTTTGCATATTTCCGTGAGTGTACCATTGAACCCACATAGCAGAACTTTAGCTTGTCGAAGTCTTCTAAATTAAAATGCGCCGGACGGTATTTAAAGTAACCTGTTCTGCCCGTCTAAGCCCCAAATACGAATTTGTCTGTCGTATAGCTGAGCTTCTTCTTCAGTAACGGTGATGTTTTCAGGTTGCATTGCTGTTCTAAAAATAGATTTTTCTTACGCGATGTCACAAGCTGAACAACGATCGTTAGAAAAAAGTTTAATGGAGCCTTCTTCCTCTACAGATTCAATTGGACAGCCCTCGACACGGAGGGGCTCTAATAACGATGAGTTTGATAAGGAATGGGAAAAGAGGTTTCAATGGTGTTCAAAGCAGATCCAAGACTTGTTACTCAAGAGTGCTGCAATAGAGAAACAGATCAAGAAGTACGGAACAGCAGAAGATTCTTTAGCTCATCGTAGATCAGTTGAAGTATCAATTGCTGGGACAGTGGATTTCATATCAAAAGTCAGCGTGGATATTGTGGAGCTTAGCGACATGGTCGACGCTGCATTAGATCTCGATATTGAAACGATCAATAACTTTGATAAATACGAGGATTTTGATGATATTAGTCCTAAGTTGATACAAAAGAAGAGGTCAGAGATCAAGCTAGCAAAGAAGTTCAAAGATTCTGTAGATCTGTTCATGAAGATTCAGTCGAGAGCAGTGGAAAAGTCCAAAGAGTTTGTGCTCAAAGTTAAAGATGCTCCTAGCAAAAATGCACGAAGAGATCAATTTTTGAAGGCGCATAAGAAGGATAATGCTCCTGCAGCAGATCAAACTGCGACGATAAATGTTCAACATGCGCAGGTTGAGACATTACCAGACGCATTGACACAAGTATCAGCAGAAGAATGCAGAGTGATAGTTCAGGAAAGGACAGCCGAGCTGGTAAGAATGCAAAGCGATGTTGACAAAGTTGCTTCACTGGTTGCCAACATCACAGACTTGGAAGCAAATCATTCGGATGTTATAGACAGGCTCATGTTGAGGAGGGACTCATCAAAGTTGAAGAGTACGCGTTGGGAACGAATAGCGGCCGCCGTAAAGAAGAATTATTGCTGGTTCGTGCTAGGCGCCAGCGCAGGCTTAATTCTTATCTTAATCCTAAGTCAACATTAGCTTAGCCGCGGTAATAATATTACACGCGTCAAATAGCATAATGCATGTATATATATTATATTTCAATAGAAAACAGACGCGTTAGGTTCATCAGGCGATTAATGCTTTTCATGTCACCGCAAAGTGAGCGTTGGTAGCGGCATCAAAGAGCTGGGTTTAATCAAATTCATCAGTTGAACCATAACGAAGCGTCAATGCGATAAGAACACGAAATGTTCAATGGGTTTGAAAGATTTCGTGTTTATAATCGCAAGATTCAATTGCAGAAAAGAAATGTTGAGAAAATCTGATTTCATTTTTCTGATATTTGATCAAGTGGCGCCCGAAAAGCTGAAGCATTTGATAGTCGTCGCGCCGTTGGGGAGTGTGAAGCAGAGCCAACAGGAGAGTGATGCGAGCCACTTGAAACACTGAGTAATGTCTGCGGAATTAATAAATTAGGATTCTGGTCGTTGTAACTGACACTTTTTGATCTTGCGTGTGCTCTAATCTTATCGAAACTTGCTTCGAAATTAGAAGCAGGGGTAACTGCCGCCGTGGTAGGATCTGATACAGCCGATGAAGGGCCTTGGTTATTTGTTGTCGTTTGTGTTACAATACCAACTGTATTAATAGGACTTCTGAAACTCAACTGACTTGTCTTTTTCAGTTCATTTAGATGAGAATTAGGCACCGCAGAAGCACTCAAAGGCATATTCTTCATGGCAGACTGTTGTAACTGAACTCCAAACGTATTAAGAGGTCTTGGTACTTCCGGATTGAAAGAAGAGCCCAAGGGCATGTTTAAAGTCCCAATATTCATCAAATTACCATCAGTTGGTAACGACATGCCCCTGTCCAAACCATCAGATTGTTGAACTGGTGTTGTGCCTAAAGAAGACACAAGTGATAGCTTGGGATCCTGATTTTGAAATCTACGTGTATTCTGAGTCGGCAGTAATCCTTGTGACTTTGGTGGTGATGGCTGCTGTTGAGGCTGTGGTTGAGGAACCGACGAACTGCCAAATTCACTAGAAAACATTGACGGTATCTGACTATCATCAAAGAAAGTTTGTGAGGAATTAGTGTTGAGTGTCGCAGGTGCTGCTTTGACTTCAGGAATCATAGACATCATTTGGCTGTGAAACGCTGAGATCGTTTTTGTGAATTCCTCTAGCTTTTGTGAGAGAGCATTCATATCAGCTTCCTTCTTCTTCATTGCCTCTTGAATTTTACTACTATTCTCTGCAGCTTCATCATTTCTAAATGTCCCAGAAATGTTTTCCTTTTGCAACCTATCATGATCATGTTAATTTAAAAGAACACCTTACAGTATCTCTGGTTTCAGCGCTTCCTCTATAGCGATATGTTCCAATGCAAGGTTATAATGCTTTTTTCTTATAGCTTCAGTTTGTTGAAGTGTATTAGTAGCGAAAGCGCCAGAGCTTGTTGGGACTGTGGTCGAGGATCCTGTGACTTTACTGGCAGTCCCATCAAATGGAGAATTAACGCTGCTGCTATTGTTCTGGTTTAAACTATTGAGATAATTTGCTTCATATTGCAAGAGCTCTTGTTCCCATTCTTGCCAAGGGACTTTGTCCATTTAAAAGAATCTATTTTGTCGCAAGAATGTTTGAATTAGAAATTTTCTTTGTGGAAATCAAACTGCACTTCACTATCAGAAGCCCTATGAACTTCTTGTCGAACCGCGTGAGAGAATTTCTGTGGGCCGCATACAAAAACACCAACCTTGCCGAACTCCAGAGATGTTCTATCATATTTTATCTTCTTGAACAATGCGCCAAGATCTGGACGTCCGAATTGTGTTTTTGATTTTAAATTGGTAATTGAGTCTCTTACTGAGCTGGAACCAGATACAATCTGTAATGCTTGCTTCTGCGCGATCTCGCCAGTCAAATGAATATGAATATCTAGAAAATTATCCACGTTCTCCTGCTCAACGTAGTACAGTAAATCTTGGAACCATTCAAAAGACTTCATAGACCTTGATACCCACAAGATCGTGAGCTTTTGGATTTTTCGGTCTTGTTCTCTGTTCTTAAGACTGTACCATATACGTTTGAGAATCGCTGCAAAGGGAGTTACTCCGATACCACCACAAGCAAACACAACAGATTTGTATTTGAAAACATGCTCACAAGCAGAACCATAAGGACCATCCACTTTTATGTGCGGAATGTCCTTGATGCTGAAATTGTATTGAGGTTGCCAGTCACCATTTTCAGTCATGCAACCAAACTTCTTTGCGACTTCCATTGTCCAGTCTCCAACAACACGAAGATGTATGGAGTGAAAATCATCATCTTGACATGAGGTCAAAGTGTAAGGATGCCATTGAGTTTTTGATACTTTTGGAACATTGACAAACACGTACTGTCCACATCTCATCTTCATTGACGGTTTGGAGAACTGCAACTCAAATGTCTTGTTTGGATGATGTACGACTTTGACCACTTTTGTTTTCTGAGCAGCTCTATAATGCCGAAGCAATACTTCAAAGAAATAAAGACTCAAGGGGCCAATTACCCATTTCCAAGTGGTCTTTTCGTAGCAAACACCATTGTCGTTCTTCAGCAGACAACCAAATGAGTGAAACAATGCGCAACCAAAGAAAGGCATGGATAGATGATGGGTATACCAGAATAGTTCATAGCATTGTTTCTTCAGATGGGTCATTGCAGCGGTGTACATCAGTATCATAATGAACACCATTATTTGACCTGTAGCCCCAGCCCAAGATATCCAAGCAATCTGCATTGCGTCGTACTTGCTGTTTTGTTTCTTTTCCAGTTTGAAAGCATTGAACCAATGCGCGATCGTGTGTATTAGAGTAAACACGAACAAGAACACCGCAATATACCTGTGAAACTTGATATTCTTGTCAAGAGGTATTAGCTGGTGAAGGTATGGCACTCTTTTCAAGAAAGATAAGAAGTTCTTGCAGATCGGTATCAATATCAACGCCAATTGTAAATTAAGACATCTTGCAGCAGATCTCGCAATCAATAAGTAGATTCCCATAACATCCTTGTTCTTCTGATTATCCTTCCTATGTTTCTCCTCATAAAATGCCCACGCGAAAACCGCAATGTTTGCAGCGATCCAGATTGCACCCCAGAATATCTTATCAAAGAAATACGATACTGGCAGCATTTGAATTAACAGAATAGAGACAGGAACAGAGAGATGAAGCAGTAAGGGTCCGAAACAACACTGTGATTGGTGGCGGCGAGGTGCTGGACTGGAGGCCAATTCGTGAGTCTAAGATACTACTCAATAACAGCATCTAACGATAGTTTGAATACATATGCGACGTATTACTAGCTACGATCTTCTTTTTTACATGTCGATTCCAGACTATTTGCAATTGATTCTTCAAGCGCGAGTTTATGACGTAGCTGCAGAGACTCCGTTAACTCATGCGATAAACTTATCAGACAGACTTAAGAATAATGTTCTTCTGAAGAGGGAGGATCTACAATCTGTGTTCTCATTTAAGCTGCGTGGAGCTTACAACAAGATGTACCATTTAAGCGATGAGGAAAAGAGTCGCGGTGTGATATCGGTCAGTGCTGGAAATCATGCTCAGGGTGTTGCATTGGCTGCTCGTAAGTTGAATATACCCGCAATTATTGTAATGCCTTTGTGCACGCCTGCGATCAAGTACAAGAATGTTCAGAGGTTGGGCGCAGAAGTTGTTCTTTACGGTGATGATTTTGATGAAGCTAAAGTAGAATGTATGCGCTTAATGAAGGAGAAGAAGTTGGCATTTATACATCCATTCGATGATCCTTATACTATCGCAGGTCAAGGAACAATGGCTATTGAAATTATGAAGCAAAGCCAGGCGATACTCTCTGATACCTCGAATGCCTTCCTAGCACACCGAAACGAAGACATTGATGCCATCTTCTGCGCAGTCGGAGGAGGTGGAATGATTGCTGGTATAACTGCATTCATCAAGCAAATTTATCCACACGTTAAAGTTGTTGGAGTTGAAACTGAAGATGCTAATGGAATGTATGTTTCCCTCGGAGCAAAACGACGTGTTTTATTGGAAGATGTTGGCTTATTTGCTGATGGCGCTGCTGTTAAATTGGTTGGTGAAGAGACTTTCCGTATTTGCTATGGAAACAGAGAAGGCGGGAATTCACCATATCCAGGCATCGATGAAGTAATTCTCGTTACGAATGATGAGATTTGCTCAGCTATTCGGGATGTTTTTGTGGACACTCGAAGTGTTTTAGAACCAGCAGGAGCTTTGGGTGTCGCAGGATTGAAGAAATATGTGCAGAAGAACAAGATTACAGGAAAATCATTTGTGGCTGTTACAAGTGGAGCAAACATGAACTTTGACCGATTAAGATTTGTTGCGGAGAGAGCAAGTCTTGGTGATGATAAAGAAGCTATGATATCGGCAATTATTCCAGAGAAACCAGGAAGCTTTATGGCCCTTTACGAAACCATTGCACCGCGAAGTGTGACAGAATTCAGCTATAGATATTCTAACGACATGGATGCTCATATTATTATGTCATTTGAAGTCTCAGATAGAAAGAAAGATGTCAAGAGTATTCTAGAATCTCTGGAAGAGAAAGGCATGAAAGGTACAGATCTAAGTGAAAATGAGGTTGCAAAAGCCCACGCGCGATACTTAATAGGAGGCAGATTTAAAGTAAGAACTTAATCGCGATAAATGTTAACATATTTAGGTTCCTCATGAAAGATTGTATCAGTTTTATTTTCCTGAGAGACCTGGAGCTCTGCAAAGATTTTTGTCTGGCTTGCAAGCTGGCTGGAATGTTTCTTTGTTCCATTACAGGAATTACGGTGCTGATATGGGTAAAGTTCTCGTTGGTATACAAGTTCCTCCAGAAGATGAATCGAAGTTTCAAACCTTCTTATCGGAGCTAAAGTTTAAGTATCGGGACGAAACAAATAATCCGATTTATCATCAATTCTTGCAGTAACGCGTAATTAAAAGTTTTGCCTAAATTATTTTAATTTTTTTCTGTATGGAGAAAGCGTTTCAAACTTGGCCGCCGACGTTGCAAAGACACGACTTGCTCGTGCTCGCTGAACACGCAGTTACCAAAGCCATGAGTGCTGGTGCTCTTATGAAACGAGCTGAAAAAGATCAAATTAAAACAGATGCAGATGCTTTAAGTGTTCAGGAAGTGTCTGGGCTTGGTGTCTTGACGTCGCATGCACCGTTCGCTCTGTTCCCTTCACCTTTTCCACGGAAGGAGTACGAAAAGGCTCTGAAGTTGCAGTCGCTGTTTAATGAGTTGGTGCAACGCATTTCTGTCGATGAGGAGTTCATGAAGACGATTTTCGAGCCGTAATTTTGACCTGTTGCATTGTAATGCTCTGTAGCTTGTCCAAAGTTGATGATTTCACTGGAGGCCTTTATGATATTTACAAGAAAGTTAAGTCACAGGAAAAGAAACAGGTCAGAATATCCCAAGAGGAGTTTTCCTTATGTTTAGAGAATTGTTTTGGGCATCCATCGCTCTGATTACATGCTGCACCATGATCGCGCCACGAACGATTATCAAATCAAACAAGTTGAATTGAACACAGTTTCAGCTTCATTTGCATGCCTTTCTACAGTTATCACAAAGCTGCATCAGTTTTTGAGTGATCGTTACGACTTTTATAATCATGCTGACGCTGAGACACTTGATATTCAAAGGCATAGTCTGCCCAATAATGCTGCTCTTCAAGGATTGTCTCAGGGTATTTATGAAGCGTGGAAGCTTTATGGAAATGCAAAGGCACATGTTTTGTTTGTTGTCCAGCCTGCAGAGCGAAATGTTTTTGATCAGCGTCTAATTGAGTATGAATTATTAGAAAAGTTCAAAGTCAAGTGTATCAGAAGAACACTTTCTCAAGTTGGCTCATGCGTTAAGAAGTTTACTCCAGGAGATCCTTTGATAATCGAGTAATTGCCTCTAAACATTATTAACGTTTCTAGCGGACTAGAAATAGCTGTCGTTTACTTCAGATCAGGTTATGGTCCAGGAGATTATCCTAGCAAGAATGAGTGGAATGCTAGATTATTAATTGAACAATCTTACGCTATCAAATGCCCTACAGTTGCATATCAATTGGTAGGTGCCAAGAAAGTACAACAAGTTTTAGCAGTCCAAGATCAACTGGAGAGGTAAGTGTAAGTGATGGAATGCTAAAAACTAGGTTTTGCAATTCAGAAGAAGCAAGGTCACTAAGGAAATGTTTTACAGGTATCTACTCTCTCGATAATAACGAAGACGGGAGCAAGAATATAGAAATGGCTCTCGGGGATCCTAACAAGTTCGTTTTGAAACCGCAAAGGGAAGGCGGAGGAAACAACTATTATGGAGAGAAAGTGAAGGAAAAATTGAAATCAATGTCAAGGGAAGAGACGTCGGCTTATATATTGATGGAAAGGATTCTTCCTCCACCTTACAAGAATGCTCTGGTTCGGGACGGAATTGTCATTGAAGCAGACGTCGTTTCAGAACTGGGAGTCTATGGAGTTTACATAAGGTAATGTGCTTAACTTATATCTAACTTTAAAGTGACGGTAAAACCACAGTAGCCAACAATGTTTGTGGGCACCTTCTAAGAACTAAAACTGCAAACACAGATGAAGGAGGTGTTGCTTCAGGCTTTGCAGTAATTGATAGTCCTCTGCTAATAGATTAGACTGGGTGTGATCTTATAAATTTATTTATTCTCATATCATTAATTCCCTTCGCTCTAAGCTGTCATTCCGAAAAGCAAAGCAGAAACATCCTGAACAGATTCCAAATAATAGCTCGCTAAAATGTAAGTTAAAGAAGCAGTAAAACTACCTTCAGTTTGTTTCTTTCCGACAGTACAGGTAACTGCAGATTTGTATCCTTTCAATAAGTTGAAGACAACTTCGTCAGTCTTTCCATCACCAACACATAGAATAAAATCAACATCCTCTTGTCTAAAAAGTAAGTAAGTCAAACTAAATGCTCTTACCCTCCGATATCTTTCAGTATTGCTTTTACAGAGGTCGATTTATCAACTGCTGAAGGCCTTAATTCAAGAGTCTTGTTACCAAGCACAATAGAAACAGCCATGTGACTCAATACCTTCTCCAAATTGACTTGCAACTCCGCAGCTTGCCATCCTCCAAATTCAGGATCTGCGGCACGATAATGCCATGTAAGATTAACTTCTTTCTCTTCAATAAATGATCCTGGAGTTCTTTCTGTATAATGTTGGAAAACAGGACGAATAATGTCCCTCCATGAGCTATTAAAGTCATTAACCATTCTGATCCAATTGTCTTCATTGCTCTCATAAGAAACTTTTCCATTTTGCTCCAAGTAATTTTTAGGGTGCTTATAAAAGCAACCATGTTCAGCACTCAAACCGATTCCAGTCTCTTCGAACCATTTATCCAAATGAACACGACCCCTTCCTGAAAGAATGTAGACATAAGTGTTTTCGGCATTCGCCAGCTTAGCCAGGGTATTCAGAATTGCAGCAGACGGTCTTGCAAATTCTGGTATTTTGTGAGATGCTGTCAATGTTCCATCATAATCTAAGAAGATAACCTTCTTCTTCGAAGCATCTTTAAACTTTTTCCATACAATTGTGTTATCCAATTTAGGCAATGCGTTGGTATGATCATACTCCTTACTGACTCTTCTTAATTCATTGACAAAGCTTAAACCCCAATAAGCAGCGGTGTACTTTGTAACATATCTGAAAAGCTTTTGATGGTTTATCTTCCTTTGGTCAGGAGACATCGTGACAGCCTGATAAATTGCATCAGCCAGTTCTTCGGTGTTCCAAGGATTAACAATAACACTTCCATTCAATGACTGCGCAGCACCTGCAAACTCGCTTAAAACTAAAACTCCATGATTATCCTGTTGACAAGTGATATACTCATAACTGACCAAATTCATACCATCTCTTGTTGAAGACACTAAACAAGCATCTGCAATTCTGTATAATGCAACTAATTCTTCAAAGTTAACAGATTTGTTCATGAAGTGAATTGGCATAAAATCCACAGTTCCAAATTTACCATTGATTCTTCCAACTTGTTCATTGACTGCAGATCTTAAATTCTGATACTCTTCGACATCAGTTCGAGATGGCACAGCAACTTGAACTAAAACGACTTTGCCCTGAAACTCTGGATGACTATCAAGAAATCCTTCAAACGCATAAAGCTTCTGCGGAACACCTTTGATATAATCCAAACGATCAACACCAACAAGAACAGTAACATCTTTGAACTTTTCTTTCAACTTAGCAATTCTCTGTTGAATGCGTTCTTCTTGCAATCCTTGAATGAATTTATCTGGATCAATGCCAATAGGAAATGTACCAACATGCACCAGACGACCTTCATACTCAACACCATTAGGTAAAGTGCTCAGACCTAAAATACGTGTGCAACTTGACAAGAAATGCCTTGCGTAGTCGTAGGTATGAAACCCGATTAAATCGCATTGCAGCACACCCAACAGAATCTCTCTGCGCACCGGCAGAATACGATAAATTTCCGAAGACGGAAAAGGAGTATGCAAGAAGAAACCAAATCGACAATTGAAACTTTGCGGTAACATTGAGCGCAACATCGAAGGCAACAGCATCAAATGATAATCCTGAACCCAAACAAGATCGCCTTCTCTTAGCACTGGAGCGACTGCTGTAGCAAACATACGATTAGCCTCTTGATATGCCTCCCAGTAGGAATCATCAAAGTTAATTTCACCAGGCAAGTAATGAAACAAGGGCCAAAGAATGCTGTTGGAAAATCCGTTGTAATATAACTCAGCAACCTGGTCCAACAGAAACACTGGGACACAAGAGAACTGTTCCATCAACTGACGGCTGACCTCTCCGCGCTCTTCCAAAGGAACCTCGACACCAGGCCAACCGATCCAAGTAAAAGACATCATCTTCTTAAGCCCTGATAAAGCAGACACTAAACCACCAGAAGACATTTTATAAGTCCATGAGCCGTCTTCACTGCGCTGCATAGACACCGGCAATCTATTTGAAATCACAATTAATCGCTCCATAATCGTTTTACGGAATATTGTGGAAGTCTTTGTGATCGTCGACAATCTGTGGAAACGCACACACAAACACACAAAAAACGAAGTGCAGTTTCTATTCATCCATATCCAACAGTAAAGCGACAAAGCGCTCGTGTAAAACATTCCCTATTAAACCAACTTGAGATCGAAACTGACCTTTACGACAGAGCATGCTGAAGTAGACATCTTTTGTTCTGATTAAAGACTGATCAGAAGACGAATACTGCATTAACAAGTTGTTTGCATCTTTTAAGCTCTTACTAGAAGAGCTGCTGTTATTTTGATGCAGCTGTTTTAGCTGGTGTTGCTTTGAACATGTCGAAATAATGCTCTTGATATAAAAATGCAGGGCTGAACTCAGAAATGAAACAGCATCATCCGTAACCAATAAAGACATTCTAACACCACCAGAAACATTCGGAGCAGTAGGAGGTGCACCTGAGAAAACTAGCCGTGCAATCGAAATCATTTTTGTTCTTAACATGGAAAAGTCCGGTAAAGAAGATAACTCAACGCATGTCGCATGTAAATAACCACGACTGAACTCCCGTCCAAACAACGCATCAGAGAACAGGGGCTTCCGATTATTCAATGCAAAATCAGAAACAGACCCTTCTGAAGTACTCGAAACGCCTTCAGTTTCCGGATCGCTCCGTAGAAACGCTTCCCTCTCTTTCGCAGTCATAAACTGCATGATAGCCCTTCTTAGCTTTCGATCCTCCTCTTGTAACTGTGAAGATGTATGCCCAATAGCAGCATTAGTCATTTGTGATACTCTTCTGGTAAGTACGCCATTCCAAGGGCCATGATCATCTGGTGGTGCAATTTGTAGCTCAGCTGAATTATGATAAATAGCCAAAACAATTTCATTATGCAGAGCCCTTTGGCTGGAATTAAGAAGAAGCGTACTAATGGTCTTGTCATAGTCTGTCTTGCTAAGCTTTCCCAATAGAAACGATTTCAAAGTCTTCCAGTAAAGCTCTTTTGCAGATGTACCATTAGAGTTGGAATTTGATACCAGCAATGACAGGTTCATTTCATTCTTTAAGTTCTGGATATCGATTCTACGGGAAGGTAAAGCGGATGAATTTAGTGGCATTATTGAAGGATTATTGCGAGCGATAAGATTGTTTCAGGGTCAGCAAAAGAGTTCTCTTTGGTTGCAGACAAAAACTGGTGTTCGATGCTGATATCAAATGAAATAAAGAAGTGCTTTAAAGCCCCCGTGGCTATTAATGCGTCCGGAGCTTCGATAGTTCCGTTTAAATGGCGCGCTGTTCACTTCGATTTAATTCGACTTATGACGACCGTATCGCAAAAACTTCATTCGCACCTGCAGAAATCTTCAACGGGGAATTTAGCGGAATCGTGGGGCGCTTTTCAGGAATTACTTGCGAGCAACCTGAATGATTTTCAAAGGAGGACTCTGCTGCAGACGCTAATTGGCCATTATCATGCTTTTCTTCTTTTGGCTCCACATGAATCTCCTGCTGCTTATCACAGCCGTAAGCTATTTTACCTCAGCTGCTTAGGGGATCTGTCAAAGTATGCCGGCGTTGATGAGGAATTGGTTCTGTATTATTACAAGGAGTCTCTCAGAATAGGATTGAGCACAAACATGTACGATAAATGTGTTTATGTGTTTTATCAGCTGGCTCAATTGTATGCATTGCATCGCCCTGGAATGCTCTTGCGTGGGCATACTTATTATCATTATGCGCTGTTGGTTGGGGCAGCAGACTCCAATTCTGCCATGATGGAGAATATGGAATCTGCTTTATTCAAGACATTTTCTGATACTGTCATGTCTGGCTTGGATATTTCCTTTGTTAAATTGTTTGGGCTGCTTTGGTTTTCCAGTAGTCTGTCTAGCAAGAGGGCTGCATATGAAGATCATGTTCTACTAGATACATATTTGAACGAACTCAGAGGCAGCAAGCAACAGTTGATAACGAAGCATGATCATTTCATTGCCGCTGTTGTTATGTGTCACTCTCTGCTTGAGCATAATTTCAAATTGGTGAGCGTGGAAGCAATGAAGAAGTGGGAATTGACGTGGTGCTTCACGTTAGTTTACGGATTGCTGGCTGAATTATGTGGGATTCTATGCCTGAACATTTCTGAGGAAGACATGGTCAAGTTTGAAGTCATTCTTAACTTTGGTTTCCTTTTCTTAATTCAATTGAAGCACACTTCAGGAAAGATGATCTCAGAGATCCTGTATGATTATATTCGTGAAAGTTCTAGGGATGCCTCAGATTTTGAGAATTATCATGATTCCCTTAACAGATTTAGACTCGGAGTCAAGAAATTAATATCATTCAAGAATAATAATCCCGATTTATTTGGATCGATGCGTAGTAATAATTCTGACGACGATTTTATTGAGTTTATCAATTTGTTCCAACATTTGCATAAATCAACGCTGTCTTCCGGTAGCTCGGAAACTAGTTTGGATGCGTGCATGACAGCCTTTGAAGATTCAATGAAAGATGTTCCATTGAAGGAACCTGTTGTTGTTGTGGAACAAGAACCAGAAATGTTGAGTCGTTCAGGCAGTAATCTCCTTGAAGACAATCTTTCTAAGGATCCAATGGCTTTGTACAAGGAAGATAAACCTTTAGAAAACGAGAAGAAAACACAGGAACCATCATCATCTCAATCTAAGAAACGACATGCTCCTTCAAGGAGGCGAGTATTTATTCCAGACACTGCTTACTTGCTGAACCACATGAAAGAGATCAAAAATGTTCTGTATAAGAATCCAACCGCGGCAAATCAGAACACTAAAAGAGATTACACGTACGTGGTCATACCACAGTCTATAATAAGAGATTTGGATGTTTTGAAAGATTTGCCTGAAGAACAAACATCAATGACCACAATTGGCAGAGTGATAATTGAAGGTGAACATATACCAAACCAAGCAAGAAAGATTTCGAATACAATTTACAGTTTCTTATCAGGCAAAGGCCATGCTGCGAGATTTCTTAAGCTACAATCTGTAGCAGAAAAACAGAATGCTCAGTTGCGCTTGTTACCTGACGAGATAAGAGAGCTAATTGTTTTAAAACCTTATGAAGATGAAACTACAACAACCTCAACTTCAGAACCATTCAAACCGCTCAAGAAACCTGGTCTTGGAGATGATTTGACTCAATGGCTTGAATGCGTGAATTATTATTTGTTCAATGGCGCGCAAGATTTTGCTTCTCCCGATAATGGAAGTGTTATAGAAGTCTTAATACTATCAGAAGACGAGAGAGTTCGCAAGATCGTAGAAGCATTGAACAAGCTAAAAGTCTCTAACTCTCAAAAAGACAACAAGAAATCGAAGCAACATGACGAACTGAGATCAATTGTCAGATCAAACCTAAAGTAAACCACGGAAACTAAAGCAACTTTATTAAAAGTATTGTCATTGCAGATACAGAGAGCGCGATTCCTGCAGCGTATTTTGTCATGAGTTCCAACTTCATGGACTCAATCTCAGTCTTCAGCTCGCCTGTTTCGATGCTCAACTTGTGCCGTAAAGCCTCTATGCGATTCAAATTTCCCTGTCTTTCCTCCTTTATTTCGCTTTTTCTTGTATTCATATCCAACTTGAGTTCCGTACTGAGCTGATTAAAATCCTCTTTGAATTTTAAGCTCACCAAGTCTAGATCCCTCTGAATTGAACTTAGAGAAGATCGCAGTGACTCTGTAGATGATTTATGCAGCGTTGCTATTTCCGACTTAAGATTCTGATGTGATATCGAAGAGTCCAGCGTTTGTGGGTTCAGATCCTCCAGAGAAATGTTCAGATCTTTCGAATGCTTCAAGCGCTGTGACAGTATCGAGTTGAATACACTAATTATTTCTACGGACTGCTGTCTATTAAAGCGTCCATGCCTCTCCAAGCTCAAAATCAGCTGGTAAGTATCAATGAAGCGCACAGGTCGCGAAGCACGAAAAGACCTCTTCAACATTGTACAAAGAAAACCAGGCACGGAACCTTCTTAAGCCATACGACTATTTAAGGTTGAAGAGCGTTTAAGAAATATTAGCGTAAGTTGAAACAGATAAGATAGCTGCGCCTCCTGCTTACCTTAGCGCTGCACTTGTTTTCTTGTTCGCTATGATATTGAGCTTTTCGATATTCCTCACTGGAGTTGTCTCAGGCTTCGTTCTATGCTTCATTATATTGATATTCATACTTAAGAACTTGGCAGACCTCAAGATTAGCCAGAATGAGCGCAGGAAGTCTAATTCTAATGGCTCGGATAACGTAAAACAGTCGACAAAGAAGTTGAACAAGCAGAATGTATGGAATTACTTTACGATTTCTGTTAATTTTGTTAGGCCACGGAAAGCTGGCTAAAATGCGTTACTCATTTCAGGATCAGCAGTGATGAACACATTCCGACGTCGCTAGCTCGAGTGCTTTGCTCAGACAAACATCACACGAATGTTCCATCGCTTCCTGAAGATTATTTCTATGCGGTTTTATCTGATACTACATTGACACTGTTTTATGATGTATGTTCTGAGATTATTAATGATGCTGCTACTGATAATACAGTGTATATGAAGCTGTCCCTACAAGAATACATGGTCAACTTGGTTCCGGATGATATGCTTGACTTTGAGTTTTATGCAAAACATTTTCCTATTCAGCTCATGTCTAAGAGAACAGCTGGGAATGTGTTTTATCTTTACATGCCGACGTCACCTGTGAAGGAGGACTGGTTTCTAGCTCTTCGAAGAGCATCTGGCGAAAGCTCTGCTGGACACAAACTGCCCAGATCATATTCATCTTACTTTCAAACAATTGACAGTGGCGTTCTTTCTTTGGTTGAAGAGGGTGTATGGTTCAACTATTTTATGGAACGATTGTTTATAACAAAATCATTTTCTGATTTCCTTCATAAGCGGCTCAACGTTATATTTATGCAGAAGGTCAAAAGATCGTCTAATTCCTCTACATCTAAAGCTATCGTCGCAAAATCAAATGATTTGACACAAGATTCAATATGGGAACATGCTACGAAGTTATCTGATTTAAACATTACAGGCATCCCAAAGGCCACAAAGTTTTCGATAGTTTGCAATAATGCATCAGAAGGTTTAGTATTTGATTTCAACTTCGATTTTGAGGATGAAATATCAGCTCGAGTTCAGACTATGTATCAATTTGATAATTTACTCGCTTCTTTTGATGTTCCTGTTGGCGTCACAGTAAAACTTACAAGATTAT
>JALGPX010000130.1:0-24163 GCA_023515795.1 Amoeboaphelidium occidentale | reverse complement strand
GAAGAGCCCCAATTAATCTTTTGCAACCCAATGACAGGTGTCTCAATTGTGTCGACTTCTTTTTCTTCCTCGTTTTTAACATCAGAAGATACTTGCTCAACTTCCATAGGGGCTGTATCTTCTGCAGAAATTTTGGCATCTTCATCATCAACTTCCGTTGAGCTTTCATCGGATTTCTCAGACATAACTTCATCATTATCAGAATCTTCGGCAATATCTTCGAAGTATGACGGTTTAAGCCCTAGTTGCAGCTTTCCTTTCTGATCTTTCTTCAATACAACAGCTTTAACTCTATCTCCTACATTATATAATGCAGTAACATCGGATACTGCTTCATCAGAAACTTGTGAGCGGTGACACAACGCTCTAATAGGACGGTTGCCTTTACCACAACTTGAATCGTCAATGTCAACAAAAACACCATATTCTTCTACTCTGGAAACTGTTCCCGTAACAATCATTCCTGAGTCAATTTTTTCTGCTGTAAACTTTGCTGACGATGCCAGTTTCTTGTAAGCTTCTTCATCAACATTGGATAACTTCAAAGACATTTCGACCTTGTTGTCCTCAGTGATATTCATGATCTTTCCTTTAACTAAATCACCAACTGAAAATGCTTTCTTGAAATCGACAATGTAATTATCACTTAATTCTGAAATTTTAACTCTTGCGATAAAGTTTGTTCCGATTTGAACAAAGACTCCAGAACCAATATTGGTCACAAAGCCACGAACAACGCTACCCGAAGTAACATCTTCAATACTTGTAATATCCGCATCCGTCACCGTGGAATCCTCTTTCTTGGATATCTTTGAAGCGCGCAATGAAAGGTCGACAAAACCATTTTCCTTGTTAACTCCTTTTACAAAAGCATTGACAAATTGATTAATCTTGTAACTCTTCAAGTCAATAGCTGAGTAGTCGTCGTTGATGTCTGTCAAACTGACTCTTCCATAGATTCCTTTTCCTGACTCGCTCAGTTTGCAATCCAAGAAAGAGTCTCCAACTCTTATAATTTTTGCGGGAAGGACTTCGTTAACTTCAACATCGTCAATACTCTGAATACCTTTATGTTTTCTAAAGGTATTTAGAGTGGCGAAATAATTCTTGCTCTTCTTGTCTTTCTTGATGATCGCGCATTTAACTGGCGCTCCAACAACAAAATGAGATGACAAGTCTTCAATCACTCGAGCATCCAAACTTGCCTCAAATACTGGAACTTTTGCTGTGATAGTCGGAGATAGAATAATAGACATGGCGTTTCTTGAGTTCACAATATCTGTTTCAATGCTACTGATATATCCGATTAACAATTCGCCGCTTTCAATTTGCTCCGCAGTGAGAGGGACCGATGTCTCAGGCTTAATAGTCAGATCAAGTACTTTCTTGGTATGACCACCAGTAATTGCTAGTGTCTTATAAGTTTTTGCATCCCTCTGTCCTAGAACGCGGGCATTTATAACAGAATTGTTCCTGATTTCTTTCATGTCGAAAACACTTTTAGCGGAATCCAAGTTATCTTTGGCCAAAAGCTCCTTCTCGTCGAAAACTTCTGTGACAAATAGTCTACCAGGGATCTTGGCTGCTTTTAATTGATCCGATACCACCAAATTAACATTAGCTTGGACATTTTTGATCGATTTCACGGTTGCTTTCACTTGAGACCCAGTAGTGAAGCTATCCAAAGAGACCGCTGATGATTTATCCTCAATTATTTCTCCTAGACAGATCCCCTGTAATTCACTTGAAATAAGTCTGATGTTGACTTTGTTTCCTCTTTGAAAAGAACCACCAACATTCTCGATTGAGAGCAAATGTGTTAAGCAGTGAATGAACTTCCCACAGCTTGTTCCGCACACAATGTAATCTGGTTTGACAAGAAGAACATGAGCGTCGAGTACAAAACTTGACTTTGAATCATTCTTTGAAGTCTTTCCACTTTCTGTCTTAGAACACACAATATCGACGAAATTAGAGTTTAAGTCGAAATCGGCTATTTTTCCAGCCAATTTTGTACCAATTGAAGGAAGCATCCCTTTCTTGAGATTGTTCTTGAGAACGATTCCTCTAATGCTATCTCCCAATGCAACTTCAAAAGCCAAACCATCACTAATAGGACTCGTAATTTTACATTCATATTCCTTTCCGATTTCCTTGTATTGTGGGCATAGCTCTGCATGAGAAAAGAAAGACTTTGCCAGAATTGCTTTCAATTCGTTGATGTCTTTAAAATGCTCCTTCACCTTAGAAGGCTTCAAAGACAGGATCAGCTTGTTTGAGTTGACATCCAATTCACTAACAACACAGAAAACAGTCTGACTTTTCTTAAACAAGTCGCCAATTTTGGAAACAAATCTGTCACTCAGTAGATTCTTTGGAGCCAAACCACTCAAAGATGATCCAAAGGAAACAAAAACACCAATGTTATTGTCGATTTTTCTTACACAACCAACCAAAAGATCTCCAACAGTGAGCTCAGACAAAGAGAACGGAAGTTTGAATTTGGAAGACTCACTTCTGGCAGATACTAGAAGATTCTTTGATGATACCACAGGTGCACTAGAACCTGACTTCTTTTGAAGTACGACAACTTGGTCAAGTTCATCGCCTTCCTTCAGCAATTTAAAGCAGTTGCTATTCACAGATTCAAAATCATGCACTCTTGTTTGCGGCATAAAGCATTCAATACCTTTGTGTTCCAAAAGAAATCCTTGATCATTCAAAACACCCTTAACGGTACAAGGGCCAAGAACTTGACCTTCTTCTATCCAAGATGGCATCTCTTTAGTTTTTGTCTTCATTGAAAGTCTCAATTTTCCGTCGTTTGGATTCATTCTGGCTATTCTACATTTGATTATTTGACCAAGCTTGTACAGATCCTCGACTTTCTGTTCACCTTGAATACCAAGCTCTGAAACTGGCAATAAGCCAGAAACATTTCCAAAGAAATTAACAAAAATTCCGTAGTCTTGAAGGCCTGCGACGACACCAATAGACCACAGCTCATCATTTTCTTGAAGCATTTCATGAACTACTTCAGTTGATACTAATGCAGGCAGCATTGTGTTGACCAACGTCTTCTTCAAAGTAACAGAGACTCTTTTTTTATCCTTGTCGACATTCAGCACTCTACAAGTAACCTTATCGCCAACCTTGAATCTCTTGTCGATGTTAGATACCGATGGAGCGTCTGCCAAATGTGTATTTGTACAAATACCACGAACATAAGGCGACAACTTAATGATCAAATACTTTCCAACACTATCGACTTTGTAAACCTCAGCATTCTTTACAACAGAGCCGACTACAACGTCATCATAGCTGAAGAACGAAGCATTTAAGACTGACTCTTGACTAGATAGCAGTACAATATCATTGAGTCTGTCAAAGCCAATAACGCGCATTTTCAATTCAGCGCCAACAGGATACTTCTTTTTGTCGATGGACTCCATATGAGTATCAGACAATTTGCTCAAATGACAATAACCCATGGTTCTTTCATCGATTTGAACATATAAACCACTCTTGGAATCAACGCTTTGAATGGATGCCGCTTCAATAAGAGCACCAAAATCGTATCTTTCAGATAAATCTGACGACTGCCACGAAACAAGATTTGGTTTCAATGACAAAGCGAAACGTCTTGAACTACCACTGTTTTCCAATAGACGACAAAGGATACGACATTTCAAAGTCTTTCCAACCTCGTAGAAATCTTCTAGCTTTGCTTCATTCATGGACACATTTAATTTTTCCATCACAGCATCAACAGCATGCAAGAAGCTGATTTCGCCTTCAAACATGTCAAATAATTTGACAACCAAGCCACTCTCCAACACTTTAGTGACTTTTGCATCAACCAAAAATCCTGGCTGAACATTGTGAACTTGAAGCGTTTCACTAAAAGAACATTTAGCCGTACTCAAGCTCTCAGGTTTCATAGACATAGAGACAACCATTTTCTTGCTGGTGCCTGTGGTCTTTTCGACGACACCTTGCACGACTGAGCCAACGCTAATTTTCTCAAACTCTGGGCAATTCTTCTTATTGACAAATCCATTACAGTTCTTGATACCAATATCAATTATCAAGCCGTGATCTTCCTTACTTTTTACTGTGCCTTGTACCATCATACCAGTATTAATGTCAAGAGCATCAAAGCCTTCATTCACACGCTCGGGCAATGCTGTGAGCCTTACAGTTTTCTTTCCGTCTTTCGCGTTTTCCGTTACGCTTTTAACGCGGACCATAATAAACTGTCCTTCTTTCAAATACTTCTTTAAGTCAGGAACTGCGACTTCCTGAGTGTTCTGCTCATCTTCTTGTGCCTTGACATAACGTTGCACGTCATCAGTTAATTTAGCAGAGACATCGGAAATATCTAAAACACCTGTCAAATTATCAGGTAACGTGATCACTGCATCCAACTCGTAGATATCCTTCACACAACCAGCAACCACAACTCCTTCCTTCATATCACTGAATCTCAATCCCTGGATAATCTTCTCTTTTGCACCAAATAACTCCGACACTCTGACTTTCTTTGGCTTGTACTTCTCAGTACGCTTCTTCTTTTTACTCTTTTCTTCTAATTGCTCTTCAGGCTTGGCCTCATCATCGCGATCAACCATCATTTCCTGTGCCTCTTCAAATTTGGGCGTGTCTTTTCTAACGAAATCGCCTTTACCAGAAAATATGCTTTCAATGGCGGAAAGGTCAGCGTTCAGTGCGCCCTCTCCCTCTGTTTTCAGCGCATCTTCGCGCTTTCTTTTGGTAATAGGCGCCATGTCTTTTTGGATTGAAAAAAATTGACAATAGTCTGGTTTCAGTTCAAAGTAGGCGGATTAAAGCGGCATATTCCTTTCAAGGGCAACGAGTATTCCTTTTACCCAAGCGCGATGTAGACTATTGCAACGCTTAACCTATAAACGCCATTGAGTCGCAACCATCATCATGGTGTTTGATCGGAGGATTCAGGGTGTAACAGCATCAAGATTCGAACCCAGAAGCTCAAAGCGGCCGCGCTTTTTCATTAGAATGACAATTTTATTATTATTGACGTGTATTTTATTCCTTCGGGCAGCTTTGTGTATAGATAGATCGAAGTTCACGCCTTTTGGGTTCAATTGTGATGTGGGCACAAAGATAAGCAAGGTGATTACTTATCAAGACCGTGACGAGATCAAAGGCTTTGAGTTTGGATGCGATAACGGTGTTCAATCTGAAGTATTTGGGACAAGGACATATAATGCTGAAATATTTAAGTTTGGCTCGCAAGGAGTAAGAAGTGTATCCTATGAGTTCAACAAAGGTATGAGGCGGCTAGAACTGTCAGAATCTGTGGTTCAAACAGAAAACAGCAACAAAAGACTCCATCAGTTCCGAGACGACGAACCTTGTACAGGAATCTATGGTGTACAAACAAAAGACGGTCATGTAGCGATCCAACCCTTCTTTGGTCATCAAGAACGGAGGCTATCAAAAAGGTTCTTCTTTCTTATAGCAATGGCTATATCTCTTGCTGCACAAGTTGCCACAACTATCGCCACAGAGGTCATAACGGACAAGAAGAAAAAGGAGCAAGAGGAAATACAGAGACAGAATGAAGAGCAAGCAAAGAAGTTGGAACAGTCGATTAAAGACTGGGAAGCAAACACTGCATCACAGACAAGACAATACAACGCAAACAGAAACGTTGTTAATGGAATGGATACCAACATTCCGCAGATTCCCACTGCGTCTGGTTATGAGGCAGCTCCTGTTTACGATATACACAATATTACTTATGCTAACCTAAAACCAAACGAGATCCCCTCTTCAGCTGCTTCTACTGCAAGATTGTTTCAATCTTCAGGCCAAGTTTCACGAAACGCAGTCTCAAAGATAAGATCTGGCGGCTTTTCGTAAACTAAGTGCGAGAAATTTATCGAATAGAATCTTTATTGTTGCTCAAAGTGACCTTTTTCCTTGCTGTCTGTCATTTTGGCCGTTCTTGCACCGAATTGTATTGCTCTCTTCTTTTCCACGCATGCTTTGGATAGACCAAGATGTTTAGCAAGAATTCTGAGAAAGATCTTTTCGCCTAATCCTCTTTTAACTTCCGCTCTAAAATCGCACTTCCACTGAACAGGGATACTTATCGCATGCTCCACAACAGGTATCGCCAAGAATGGGAATCTTATTTCTTTCCCTAATGAAGAAATCACTCTGTCATCTCTTCCTAGATTTCGGGTAGGAAGCCTTTCAATATCTTTTGAGAGCTCAGAAATTAATTCTTCGTAAGAGCTGTTCCTCTCAAAAGCAGCTCTGTGTCTCGAATAACCACCAAATAATTCGTCAGCTCCTAATCCTGATAAGATAACTCTGCTTGTTGAATGATAATGATTCTCAGTTCCACTTTGGAGTCCTTCTCCCTTCGCAGCAAACCACAACGCTATTGCTATACTTAGGTCCATTACAGTACTGCAAGGATAAATCAAACTCATAATATTGTCTTTCTTTTCACAGTACAAATCATAAGGAACATTTACCTCGACCAGCTTCCAATTCCTTTCCGGGCAAAGCGATACCAACTCTTGATAAGATTGTCTAGCCAAAACTCTGTCTGGGACTTCATAAATTCTTCGATTATAATCTTCTTCAGTTTCATCTTCAAGTCGCTTTACATTATTCTTCAAGAATCTTGGATTTTCAAACGCAACATTCAGCAATTCGATTCCGGCGCCTTTAGGCAACACTCGATCACACAGAAATGCCATTAGAGTACAATCGATGCCTCCTGAGAACAGAATAGCAATATTTTTTTCATTATTCGGTCTTGATGAGACACGATTTTCTATGGAATCTGTGAGAAGCTGCGTGAATGTATCCAAACATTTGGTAAAATCATCATCATCCAAAGCATCGATTGTAGGAACATCTTCACCATCGAAATTAAGTAAATACTTCTCATCAACTTTAGTATTCATTTTTAAGTGCAGAGGATCTTGTCTAAGTGTAGATAATTGATAAAGCACAAACGGGTTTTGCAAGGCAGAGCTCAAATCTGAATTTACAATAGAACATTTTCCTAATTCTTTCAAATCTAAGCAATAAATTGCTCCAGCTGGAATCTCATCCCATTCTCCTCCTTCGCTAAGTCCGACTGAAGATAGAAACCAAGTGTTTGGACCAGTAGAACTTAAAAACGGATTGTTATCATCAGATCCTTTAACACATTTCGGTGTCCACATCAATGATCGCCTCCCCAAAACATCGTGCCCGAAATATATCCGCTCTTTAGTGTTGCATAAATACATGAAAGCGAACGGCCCTTCGACCTCTCGCATGGTTCTTATCAATACACTTTCGAATTCATCTAAACCATGAGAAGTCGCGTCAAACAAGACTTTTCCCAACGCAGAAGTATCGCATTCGTCGTCAGCCAAGTCGAAGCCTGAGAATACTTCTCCATTCCAGCAAAAGGCGTCACCTGTGCTTTGATCAATTAAAGGCTGTTGTACATTCTGAGAACCACGCATATGCAGAACAGACGCAAACACTTCCAATTGGATGATAAACTCCTCTTTCGGTGCCTTTTGTCGTGGCACAAGCTTAGGAATATCTTTAACCTGCTCATCGTCAGCCTGAGTCTCAATATCATAAAAGCGCATAATTGATCCTTGACTATCTGGCCCTCTAAGTGTAATCAATCTCTCCAATTCATCAGATATGATCCTACAACCATCTTCGCAGGTAAATACTCTAATAATAAAGAAGAAATTACCTGAATTCTTGCCTAGAACTCTAAGAGCCAAAGTGTATCCACACATTGCGAGTCAGCCAACGGAAACTTTTTTGCGCTTTTTTGCCGATCGAGCTCGAAGGACCAAATATTTATGGCTCACGCTGAGACGCTGCGCAACCGCTTAGAGCAACGATATACAAACTTGACAGAATTGAGGGCTGATTTGGGTTCTTATGTTTCACTATTTTACATGAACGCGCAACAGGATTTTAAGATTCGACATTTGGTTGCAAATTATCGTCTGGTTTCTGTATCTCCCACAGGATTTAGTGGAAGCTCATCTGGCTCGAACTTTTCTGGCTCTGATTCTGAGTATCCTTTCAATGGTAGCAGCCCCAATAAGCTGACAGCGACAGAGCTTGATAATGAGGACTCTTCTAGTGATTACGACGAGGACAGCGAGGATGATACTTCCTATACAGAAGAAGACGACGACGAAGATGATCTAGAGAGTGTTCCATCCCCGAGTTCAGAATTCTGGTTGAGTCAATTGTGTATTGCGAATGCGTATTTCATCGCCGGTTACTTGGACGAGAGTCTGGCTTTTGTTGAAGCGACTCTGAACCAGAAAATCGGTTCAAAAGACGAAAGCATTTTATTCAATGCGAACGTTCTGTACATTAAAATTCTACTGAAACTACACGAAGTCAAATGCAAAGATTCCGACGGAGCTACGGACCATAAGGAATCGCAAGACACGTTAAAACTACAAATATCAGCAAGAATACAAGAATTAGAGGCGCTACTTCAAACTATGAAACAGGCTTCAGTGAATTCTTGGCTCACTGAGGCCTTTACCCGAACTTTAGATTCTTTATTGGTTTATGTTTCTTATTGTGTTCGCACAGATCTAATTGATCATAAAGAAGCGTCGATAAACGATACTGAAAATGTACATATGACTGACACGGCGTCGTCCACTAACGGGAAACAAGGCGCTGTTATGTTTAAATGTTTGGCTTTGATCAAATCTGCTGGTCAGGAATATGAACAGAACAATTTGTCAAAGGCACAGGAATTATTGATAGAAATGATGACCGTGGCGCTAAACATTGATAAGCCCTCTACTGTACCTTCAACTGATCTAAATCAGACCCAACAACAACAACATTGTAGTATTACAGAAAATACTGAAGCATTAAATGAATTCGTATTGGAGTCACAATTGGAAGTTGTAGCTCAAGGCGACTGTTTCATGAATGCTATTTACGCAAGTTATCTGAATAACAAGGCATGTATTTTACAAAAGCATGGAAAGCTGAATCTATCAGCACTGTATTTTATGAGATCAAGCAAAATCAATCCGCCTAAAATCAACCAACAGCAGTAGTAATAGTAGTAGTAGTAGTCATAATAACAACAACAGGATGGTTATCTGTCGAATATAAAATTTGATTTTTATCATTCGTAATATATTGTTAATGGCTTTAGTTCTTTGCAGAAGATCCAAAGTGGTCGTCAAATACTTTTCTTACTTGTTCATAAACCTTATCAGGCGTATTTTGACAAGAAAGCTAAAAATTTAAAGACTTTAAAATAGATCCTTGTAAATTACCTTTCGAACTTTGCCCAGAGCCTCGTAATGTTTGATCACAGGAAAGCTTGTTTCATGAAACGTTTTAAATCGTTTCTTTATGGATTCCACGTTATCATCAACACGCCCTGAAGTCTCACCACGCTTTAAAAGTCTTTTAAGCATAACCTCCTCTGGGCATTCAAAGTACAACACAAATGCGCTATCCACCACAGATTTTTCAAACTCCAACGCCTGGTCCATCTTCCTTGGGAACCCATCAATGAGAAAACGCTGGCTTCCACTCTTAGCCATTGCGATCTCAAGTAACTTAATTGTGATTTCCATCGGAACAATTAGACCTTCCTTAATGTAATGGTTTATAAGTTCCCCATACTGAGAACCCTCCCTGTTACGCTCTTCCCGAAGTAAATCCCCTGCAGACAAATGAGTAAATCCGTAGTCCCGCACCAAGTTCTCGCATTGAGTGCCTTTACCGGCGCCTGGTCCTCCCAAAACGAAAACAACCGTCGTATCTTCTTTAGAGAAAATTTTAGCTTCCGAACTTCCTTTGCTAGAAGCTTCATTGTGGCCTCCATGTTCTGCAGCTGTTAATATAAAATCCCGAGAAAAATGCCTTTGGTATCAGTTTGCTTGGATCTTGGTATAAGAAACCAGACTGCAGCACCCAATGAAACTCCTCCGATTATCCACGGAATTGAAACAGTTTGCTGGGCCTTCTTTTCTGTGGCCATGAAACGTCTTTGGGCTCCCCATAAAGGTCTGAAGTTTGGTCTTGCTCTCGCTGCCAATCTCAATAACATCACTGCGGTAAAGAAAAGCTCCGTGTCGAAATAAGTGCAGCCAACTCACGCGCGATGATCATCTACAAGCTCTTTTCAAGGCCTTAGGAATACGTTTCAAACTTTTCTAGCAAGAGAATGCTGCAATGTATGCAAATCTAAATATAGTTCGATATGAGCTCGTTAGAAGAAGTTCAGTTTAGACGTAATGAGTTTTACAGACAGAGGAGGGCATTTAAGGACGAACTAGAGCGATTGTAAGTTATGGGAGGTTATGTGTAAACGATATCATTGTAGAGCAACTTTGAAACTAACCATCAATGACGAGGATGGTCATAATGCTTTCCGAGAGATTGCAAACCGGAACCAAAAGTTACTTCAGGCAAGTTCTTATGAAGGCTCTCCTAACATTCTGGTTTAGAAAGTTCGAGAGGCAAAGCAAGAGATTTCGACATACTTTGGCGAGACATTCAATAAGGAAGACCACTCTTACATCTACAAAGAGTTCATATCTCGTCCCGCGGTGCCTAAGAGTATACACAAGAAGACGCAACAGGTGTCAAAGCCTAAGGAAGCGGATGGTTACTATGATACATTTGACACAAGCATACAACCATCTGATCAAAAGGAGGAAGTTTCATCTTCAAACAATAACAGGCAAACTGTCGTGCTGGAGAGCTCTCAATACACTTTCGCCGGTCCTCTTTCTAAATCAAATGATGCTTTTGAAGTAGCTCCAGCCGCGGTATCAGCTAGTCCTCCAACAAGGAAAGGGAAACGCGCAAGTATCGCGAAAGTGGCAGAGGTCACATATTATGATGGTAACTCTTACCGTTACATATTCTAATTTCGTAGATGAAGATGCACATGATGCAAGAGCATCTGTTTTGGTTCCGACAAATGTTGATTCCCCTGCTATTTCAATTTCCTCGATTGCAATCTCTGATGACATAGAGCCTGCTATTGAAGTAGTTAATGACAATAGCGAATCTTCTCCTAAACTACCTGCTGTGTTTAAGCATCAAATCAGTGTCGCTTCATATTCTTCCAAGGGCTCTAATTTTAACAAAGATCCAACAGTAGTTCAAGATGCAAGAACACTCAAGACGGGTTCTTTGTCTATGGAGGAAAGATATGGTGTTCTACTCAAGCTTATCCAGGCAAGAGATCAGGTAAGAGCAACAATTAATGATCTTGAGGGCCATTTTGATGATAATTGCTCTTTTGAAACTATTCACGAAATTATTGAAAATCTACATAATGGCCCCGAAACAAATGCCACTGCATCTCAATGTGGTACTGCTATTCTGCACCTTGTAAAGAACTATCCTAATGGCGGGTTAATTCCAAGAAGTATTGCTAGAAAATTTTCACGCTCTTCCTCTGAGAGTAATGACAGGTTTAGTCTTCTCATCCTCACAGAGTCCGACTTGAAAAATTTAATGAACTCACAAGCATGGGAATTCTGGAACTTATTGTTTAGTCATTTTGTTTTGATTATTGGACAGCACAGAGAACTTCTCAAGCCGATTTCATCAAAACTTGCAAGCTCTTTGTTACCATTCTCTAAACAGGAGCAAAATGAGGGTGCACTAGAAATCCTACAAAAACTTCAGACTGATGTCAATGATGATTTAGATCAGCTTGGTAGATTCTTATTGAGTCCTGATGATCAGTTATTGTCCTGTTTACTGAACATTGAACTTACTCAAGAACAACGTTACAGTCTCGCTGGCTCTCTGGTTCACTGGTTTGACACAATTGGAGATGTAGTTTACCTCATTAAAGAAAGTTTACTAGCCGAAATCAGAATGATGAGAACTCCAGAACTTGTCTCTTCCCCAAACAGTTTTGAACTACTTGGCAACAAAAGCTTGACTCTCGCAATAGTTAGGGAGTATTATTCTAAAGCAGGAAAAAAGTTTATTCAAGCATCGCTAAGTGATCTTATCCAGTCTGTGATCAAATCAAAATCTTCAGTGTATGAGACTGATGCAAATTCATTGGTGTTGAAGGATTGGAAGGGCAGAATAGTATCCAACGGTAACTTGAAGGCCGCTGCAAAAAATTCTGAAAGGATATTCAAATTGGCTGAACAAATTCTGTCAAGACTCACAAAATCAGCTAAAAGTTCTCCGAAAATATTGAGAGGGATAATTTGTGAAGTGAATAGCGTTTTGCCAGCGGATGATATTTTGGTGGATCGTATGGCTTTGTTGAAGAGAATTGTGTATCAAGAATGGATAATCCCAGCACTAAGACAGTTTAAACAGGACGGAAGTTTCAATTTTGGTTCTGGCGAAATACCTGATCATGCTATCAAAGTGTTTGAACAAATTGCTTCCATTTTAGAGGCTGTTGCATTGAAGAAGGATTTGCCACAAGACTTGCTCATGCTGAAAAATCAACTCTCAAAGTTAAACAAGCTTGCAGATGATTTTATTAATGGGCTTCTAAGCTTTAATGAGAAACTCCATATCCTTGAAAGTGGTTTGAGCCTGAACTTGGACAGTCTTGCAGCTGATCACACGAAACATTTGAATGATCTCAGAAATGTTATCATGGAACATTATGCTGAAGTTACATCTATGATCAGCAAATATAGTGCGAAGAAATCAGATCCTACTAATGAAACAAGCCCTGATGTTGAGAATCCTTTCGTTGAATTCATCCAGAATGTTATCAAATCGCGTTTGACTTCAGAGGACGCTTCAAGACTAACTTCTCCAAAGAGAAAAGTCTCTAGGTTCTCTATGCCATTAATTAAAAAGTCTGCTACTGGAAATCTCAAAGACTTGGCTCCTCTTTCTGCGTAATAGATTGTTGCTTCATTTTTTTCGAAGTTTGACACCAAAATGGCGAGACATCAAGCAGACTTAATAATGTAGATTTCGCTTTCAATTTTCATTTAATTTCTTCTGCGTAGGTGCCGAAAGCAACCCGGAATATCATTAGGAAGGACCTGCGATAAATGCGATGGAAAATGCGTCATATGCGACTCTTATGTTCGACTCACGACGCAAGTCAGAATTTGCGACGAATGCAGTTACGGAAATGGACAGGGGAAATGTGTTATATGCGGAGGCCCCGGAATTAGCGACGCCTTTTACTGTCGCTCTTGTACTCTAATGGAAAAGGATCGGGATGGATGCCCAAAGATTGTGAATATCTCAGCTACCGTGAAAGACATGTTTTACGAACGGAAAATGTATTCGAATACGAATGGGTAGCATTAAATTATGTTTTGTAATAAATTGATCTTCTTTCTATTCACAGTTGCTGATATCGTGCCTTCGTGCTCGACTGATGAGATCGCATTGGAAGATTGACCGGTTCCATATCACTGAATACTGCCTCGTGCTTCACTCCCTTATAAGTATACTCTACGTAAAGTCGCTTGTTTGGCAACCACGGGCATGGATCGTAGAATCCTATCATGTTGAACTTGTTTGAATCGCCAGGAACATGTAATTTGCCTTCTTTCACGAGCATTAACAGTGGAATCTTGACATCTGCAATAAACTCAGAGTCTGTTGCATCATAATTATTCGAGCCTAGTAGATTTAGTCCTTCCTGCGTTATTTGGCCGTAGTAAGCTCTGATAATCACGAGACTATCAATCTTCATTTCTTCTTCTACTTTCTTCTCAGCCATCTTTCGCATCAACTGAATGGCTTCAGTAGCTTCCTTCTTTTTCATCAGTATCTCTTCCTTGTTCTTTTGTAAGATTTCTTTTTGTTTATGTTCGGACCTTCTCTTCACATAACCCTTTACAAACAGGGCATCAAAAGCATAAATGGAAACTGCAGGAATAGCAACAGCAGCTATCACTGCATTTAAGTCCCATACTTTATCAGACAAATATACAGGAAGGCTCAAGGACTGACTGTATCTTGTAAACTTCAAAGTGAGTTTTACTGTTCCATCCAGGCCAAACTTTGAGCTTATTCCGATTCTGTTGTGAGCTTTCAATACAGTTCGCGATGCGCCAAATGTCACCGATGCGCCTGAGGTGTTTGAAACTTCAACTGATGTTTTCAGTAATGAGGATTTTGATAACTTGTAATTGTATGCTAAAGAAACTCCAGAAGATGAAGTTCCAGCTTGAACTGAAGTTGAAAGAGATGATCGTCCTTTTCCGTAATTCAAAGCCAATTCAACGCAGTCATCTTCAGAGTATATTCCTGTCTTTGGATCAAATACCCATTCGCCAGACTTAATGCTGATTGTTCCTCGTGTACGATGCGATAACATTCTACTAAGTGACAATTCAACAACAGGAGGAGCCACCCATGGAAAATGTCTGAAGCTCAAACTAGCTGTTCCAAGGCATGTATTTTTAAACAGCGGAGAAGTCAATTTAAAAGATGTCGCAGTGTAAGAACCAAGAGCAACGCTGCTTTCTAGAACACGACCATCCCTTAACGCAAACTTATGAGTAAGGGAAGCATATCCTGCTCCTTTACCATCTTTAGACATAATATATCCTCCAAGGTCAACTTCCTGTCCTTCTGAAAGCATAATCGAAGAACTCTGAACTATTTGCAAACTTTTAAACTGCGGCACAAGCAACTCAGATAATCCAGCGGGTTCAATACCATCAAAACTCTCTCCGGAAAAAAGCTCTGAATAATCTAGCGCTACTTGCATATCTCCTGTTCCCATCGCATTGAACATTTCTTGGCGCATTCTCTGCTTCTTTTCCAATAATTTTACCCTCTCATACTCTGCCCTCAGCTCTGCTGGTGTCTTTAATGCTTGACCAACTGCAGTAGCCATACTATCAACGCCTTCTTCTCCGTATAAGTCATAAATTGCTCTGGTAGAATCATTCGCCAAAACTTCGTATGCTCTTTGAATCTTCATGAATATTTCCCTGTTAGCCTCCGTAGAACCATCAGATGTTCCGGAAGAAGTATTCTCAGATGAAGATTGTCTATCTGGATGGAATATCAACGATAGCCTTTTGAAGCTGGCCTTTATATCATCAACTGAAGCATTCTTTGGCACATTCAAAATCGCGTAGAAATCAGCACTGCTCGTGGGAGGTTTTATCGGCATAGAAGATGTGCCCTCTTGCTCTTTATCGTCTTTATCTTGATCATCTGAAAACACGTCTGCTTCAGGTGGATTGTCTAATGGAATATCGCTTTCCTCGCGTTTGAACATCGTAGAAAATTAGGATTGTTTGATATAACAAGTTTAAACGGTGATATGCGCTCTTTAGGGACATGAAACGAAGCATTTCTATTGTATTGGTTCTTCGGCCTGGTTTTCTTGAGGCTCATTTTCGTTCTCCTCATCAGCGTAAGCTCCCGCGAATGCAGCTGCTTTGCACAAGCTTTGCGAGAAGTCCAATAATTTGTTGAACAATTGAATTTGCTGATTTAGCGCAGAGCTTTGCTGCATGAAACTTCCTGAGTTTGCCCTCAAGGTTTGCATCAGTCTGTTGTCCGCTTCCTGCTGGAGTCTGTATTCATTGTACTTTTGAATCAACTCATACTGGCGCACTGGTTCGAGACGCGCGAAACCTGGTTCATTCTGTGGGTTCCTGTCATATTTAAAGCCAACACGCTTTCTCTCTTGAGCTCTTTGATGGATATCTGCAATGTCATCGAAACTTTCTAAGGGACGCGAGAATTCATTGAGACAGGCCTTTGAAGCTTTGATGAGCTGCTGTAATGCAGTCTTCCTTAGAGCGTGGATCTCGTTTAATTCCTGTTTAAATTGCGTCATTTGACAAAAATTTCCGATCCGACTGGTTGGTAGTCTCAATCTTTGAGGAGCTCTATTTCAACACCGGCATTTACCCACTGATGATCAAATGAGCAAATATATGAGCCAGATTTTAATAATCTCAATACCGGATAATTGTCAGGAGGGTCTTGAATGCGATTCATAAGATAAGACAAGGCGAGCCTTGCAAAATCAAAACAAGAGAATATAGGAGGAGCATGAAGAGGTGGGCCAAGAGGCGAGATCCTTCCATTCTCGATAATTTGAGGCTTTAGCCCAGCGTAATAGTCCACTATCGAACGAGACTCGCGCTGAAGATCATGAACCAAATGATCAGGAGGAGCCAAAGCAGTATTTGCTATGTTTGGTCCTGGGCCAAAATTGGCACCAACACATAATTGTTTGTCAATACCATCTGCCCAATGTTCGTATGCAACCCAGCTCTTATCGCCGTATACGATACCTGAAACAGAATATAAATCTTCTCCATCAAGTTTTTGTACATTCGCACCACATAATTCAACTTCTTGGAGAACATTGAGGGAATCTCTGGCCGTTTTACCGCGATTCTGGTTGCTAGAAGCTAACTGTCTTGATGACTCACCGAGCGAGCTCATTGTGAAAAGAATGTTACTATGCGTGTGCAGTGGAATGATCATTGAGCACGATCAATTTCTAATTACATGTGTATTTATCCTGGCGAAATCTCAGCCTTGAAAGCCTTAATTTATTACTTTCGATAAAATTCTAAAGTGGCAAGTCGCATGTTAAAAAGGGCTGTGGCGCAGGCCCCTTGATTTGGCAAAATGTTGCAAGAGGAACTGAGATCGAAATTATGCGACATACGAAACAGCGGGGAGAATAACAAATGCGCCGATTGTGGTTCGCCTTCTCCTGAATGGATATCGATATCTTTGAAAGTGTTTCTGTGCCTTAAATGCTGTGGGGTTCATCGGTAAGCTATTGCGCCTGATTAAGCGTGCTTAACTTTTCTTGTAGCCAAATGGGGACTTCAATCTCCCGTGTGCGCTCAATACGCCTGGATGAATGGACTGATGAAACAATTAGGTCGCTGGAAGACCTGGCCACGGCTGGCAACAAAGTTTCTAAGGAGCATTACGAACACGAACTCCCGTTGTATTACAGATGCATAAAGGGCGAATACGATTCTGCTTTCATAAGAGAAGAGTTCATATTGGCAAAGTACTCCAGAAAAGAGTTTGTGCATGACCCCACAAGCGCAAAGAATGTTCCTGTTAAAGGCGGTTTCTTGTACAAGCAAGCAAAGTACGACCAGTCAAAGTGGAAGCAGAGGTTCTTTCACTTATCTGGCAAAGTTCTGCGGTATTTTAAGAGTCCTGACAGTATTGAGAATCCATTGGGTGAACTTCAAATTGATCGCTTGTCTCGCGTGTTTGTGGTTCCTAGGGGCGACAAATTTTGCTTACAGATTATGGCCAAGCCTTGTGGCAGCTCTGAAGAATCCGAAAGGTGTGTTTACGTCAAAGCTGACTCTGGCAGGGAATGCTTTGAATGGTTGAACAAAATACGTTTAGCAAAGTCGCTCTGTGTTTCAATCGAATCCTCGGAACCATTACAAAATTGTGATTATGATAGATTGCTAGCTTGTGAGCCGTTAGAAACTGCTGATGTTTATGCTTACTGGACATTCCCAAAGAAGAATATTTTAAGCTCGTTGTTTGACTCCAAGAAGCAAGTTGATGTAATGGTGAAACAGTGGAAGAAGCTCAAAATTCTTGTATTCAGAGATGCAATTTATTTATTCGATCCAGTTTCTTTTGCTTATCCATTTATAAAGATTGCTCTGGTTAATTATTACACAGATTCAGAGTCAAATCTAAAGAAGTGTTTGATTGTCAAGCGAGCATTTATGGAGCACTTGGAAGATGCCCAGTGTTCTAGAGCTGTCTCTGAACTTCCGGTACCTGTGAATACGAGATCAGCTGATAAGAAACAGTCTTACTATGCTCTGTTCTATCAAGTATCAAAAGGCTCTGTTATCACGACACGAAGGGAGAATGGAGGCACCGTTTCGGAAGAGACGATGGAAATATCAAAGGATAACCAATTCACGCTAATTCTTGCAGCTGAGTCGGATGAAACAAGAAGAATTTTGTTCGATGCGTGCGATAAATAATAACTGGCCCTTCTCTACAGGATTAGTTCAAATAAAATCCAAATCTTACTGAGAAGAGCGTTGCACGAATCGCACGATTTCTCGGCTACGCTGGTGGAGACTGTACAAGTAAATATGCAAGCATAATCACCTGTCTTTAACCTTCATTTGCATTCAAATCCANCTGAGTCGGATGAAACAAGAAGAATTTTGTTCGATGCGTGCGATAAATAATAACTGGCCCTTCTCTACAGGATTAGTTCAAATAAAACCAAATCTTACTTAGAAGAGCGTTACACGAATCGCCGATTTTTCGGCTACGCTGGTGGAGACTGTACAAGTAAATATGCAAGCATAATCACCTGTCTTTAACCTTCATTTGCATTCAAATCCAAGAAAACGTGTCTGATATTTCGTGCAGCGTTAATGTCCCTGTTCCAAACAGTTAAGCAATGTGAATTGCAGACTTTAACCGCCCAAAACTTAGTCTGTTTCAACTCATGTGAACAGAATGAACATAGCTTGCAGGGTTCAGAGGGAGCTAGATATACTCCCTTTAAGAAAGCGCATTCGAACTCCAGCTCGCAGCATGTAGACGCTTGAGCTTGAGCTCTGCGCGATAAATACGAGGCTTTTGCGACTGTGCCACAATTGTAACGCCACCTCGATTCAATTATTGTTCAGAATGTTTATCAAAGTCATCTTATCAGTTCTTATCGTGTGCTTTTCTATCGTTGCCACATCTCCTGTGCTCGAAAAGCGTCAAGAGAATAATGGTTGTCCAGACTTCAAAAGCTGCAACAATGATTTGAAAAACGCTGGTGATTTGGTTCAAAGTTTTGGACAGCCTGTTAGTGGTTTGATATGCGTGTACTCCAATGCTGCTTCATGTAATATACAGGCTGGTGTCACATCCTTTTGCGCGAAAGATGGTGTTGTTTATTTTGGTTACGCGAGCAGCTCTGGTCAAATGTCATTCAATGGGTGCCCATGAACTAGGTCTTGTGTTCTGCTTAAATTTTCAAAATAAATTACTATCCTTTTCTTTACACCACCAAGCTTTTATTCTATCTAATAGCTAAATTAAGTTGTTACAAGTTATTGATGTGATCTAGACACAGAGCGATGATAGCAGGCGATACTCCAACGAAAATAGAAATCCTCACTTGTTTAGAAGCCTTTTATACTCTTTTTCCAAAGCTTCATACTTCTGTTTCCATTCTTGAGCTTCTTGTCGCGCTGATTCCAAATCATCTTTAAGTTGCTGGATTTCATTGGCTTTCCTCCGCCGATACCTTGCACTAGCTTCGCTGTTCTTCTTTCGATTGTATTCTTTGAGTACAGTGGGTATCTCTTCTTTTGGTACTTGCGTCAGGTCAACGTGAAACTCGCCGACCTTCAATTCTACTTGCTCATTGTTGGATAGTATTTTGGTTAGTAGGGTTTTTCTGCCTCGCTTAGACTTTTGACCAGAATCGGAAAGATCATTGATGTATGACGAATTAGATTCCAGATCTCCATTGTCTGTAGATGATCCAGACAGTGATCGTTCGTGTCGCGTAACTGTTAAATAATCAGAAGAACCAACAGACGTATTTTTTCCTGTACCAGCTGTAGGTATTGACGTTGGCAATAAAGATTCACTTCTTGGTGATATGATAAGAGGTGAAGGCTCAACTATGGACGGAATCGGGATCGTAAACGGCTTTGTTTCATCTGGTAGGACCGTTAGGCTACTGGGTAGCAATTTCACCTCTTGTGCCCCAAATGGACTAACGATATGCGGAGGCGCAAGAGGATTAAAAAGGTTCCTAAAGATAAATTCAGACAAGTTCACCTCTGCAACACTTACCCAGAATCTTGATCTTGCAGCCCTTGAAAAAACAATGCAGTCTTACTTGTAAGATTAATAACATAGCCGATACCATTTTCTTTCATAAATCCGAGTCTAAAGATCATAAGTGCTCGATGTGACCAAAAAATACATGTCGAATATAATGTGCTCGTCTGGTGGAAATCGAACAAAGTATCCATAACCATGGGGAAACTACAAGATAATCAGAAGAACGCGGAAAGATCTAAAATACTTTGCATCGATCTACCTCGATGGTGATACCGTTGCGTTGAAAGATGTGCCTGAGAACAACGAATGAACCCACACAACGTATTCCACCAGGCACAGGATACTTGCGCTGGACAGCCTCTAACAAGCGGCTGTTACAAGTCTTCCTAGTCAGTGCTACACCCTCAAGCATCTCATTCCATGATGTTACAACCACAACTTCCTCAGATTCTTTGATCTCGTAATATGGGGTTTGCCCTGTACCATCGGGTTTGAGCAAGTGACCTTCAAGATCAACCATATTATTGAATATCGCTTCCTTTAAAGATATAGTTGAAACCGGGGTCTCTGTTCTGTTGGGGTAAAGATCTATCATCCTTCTAATGGCCAAAGTAAGTCCACTGTTCCACAATGGAGCGTTAATCCCATCAAGAACATATTCCTTGAATTTAAAACTATTGGAGGGAATTAGACTATGTTACCTGTGTCGTCGAGATCTTGATAAGCGTTGCCGGTAAAGATCCGAGATCGCCCTTAACAGGTGATACTAAATGTGTCCCCAAGTTGCTCTTTCCCCAAAGCTCAAGTAGAAGCAGATAATCTGCTTCTGTAGATAGTTGAACTTTCGCTTTCAAGTCTGCATCCCTTCCAAAATCAATGTTCTGTGCAGATGTCGTCATCGCCGTAAAAGGCCTTGATTCTGATATCAAGCGGAATTTAAAGGGCAAACTGATAATTAGCGTCAGAATTTAACTTTAGTCCAACGATTATCAGATCTTATGATGATAACATGATAAGTAGGTACTTGAAACAGCATGTAAGTCCCTTTCTGGTCAAATGCATTATCGCGATCATACATTCCTAAAGCTTGATACCTAGCATGCTTCAAACAACAAATAATCCCGGAAACATGGATTTAAAAGCGTTTAATAGATCTCACACGGTGTCATACTGAAGTATCATCTTTTACTTCCAAATTTGGACTTAAATCAAGCGAGAGAGATGACTGGAATCTCGTTGGGGCTTGATAGAATATCGTCTTTGCTCGCTAAGCTGGGGAATCCTCATTTAAAATATCCTGTGGTTCATGTGGCAGGCACTAATGGAAAGGGCACGACAGTCGAGCTTTTATCAGTTATACTTCGTGAGGGAGCGGGACTTAAAGTTGGACAATACACTTCTCCACATTTCATCACGCCAAGGGATTGCGTTCGAATAAACGGAAAGATTATCTCAAAGGACGAAGACGAAAGTATCATGGCAACTGTGAAGTCTGCGGCTTCTGAGGGTACCACGCCGTTTGAGTTGCGAACTGCATGGGCTTTTATGGTTTTCGAAAAACGCGAGGTGGATATTGCTGTAGTAGAGGTTGGCATGGGTGGCCTGATGGATGCTACGAATGTGTTCCATGGAAACAAGCTGTTTTGTGTTATCACAAACATTGACTTTGATCATCAAAGTTTCCTTGGAGATACAATTAAGCAAATAGCGTCTCACAAAGCTGGTATAATAGTTGACGAAATGAGCCCTGTTGTGGTAGGTCCTCAAAAGTATGCTGATGAGGTGAAAGAAGCAGTAATGCTGAGATTGAATGGTTCTGGTGCAAATGTGCATTATGTTGATAAAGATAGCCTTAATACGTTCACAGGCACGAAACAAAATGTGCTGTTACGCGGGCAAGCGTTTATGGAGAACTTTACAACTGTTGTGATGTCGTTTAAGGTCTTGAAACAATGCATGCAGTCAGTTCACCGAGAAAAGTATTACAAAGTATATAACGCTTTGCAGTCTCTAAATACGGAAGACATTTTCAAACATATTGAAGATTTTAGGTGGCCTGGAAGAATGGAGTTCGTTAGTGTTGAGAATAACCAATTGCGTGTTTCAAACAAGATTACAAATATCTTACTAGACGGAGCCCACAATATAGCAGGTGCCACGGCCTTAAGGAAATCTATTGACTTTATATTTCCAAATGAAAAGCGTATAACTTGGATATTTGGAATGACTCGCGGTAAAGATCCTGCAGAGTATATCAGAATCCTCACGAGAACGGGAGACAAAATTATCACAGTTCCTTTTGAACAACCAGATGAAATGCCATGGATACATTCTTACACATCTAAAGAATTAGCGAACATGCTAAGACAGAAAATTAATGATTGCGACATAACAGAAGCTTCGAATCTGTTGGAACCTCTTAATTTAATGATCACAGACGCGACAGACTCTATCTACGTTGTTACAGGCTCATTGTATATGTTGGCTGAATTTTATCAAGCTTCGAATCTCCCTGCGTTTAGCGAGTAAGGATGGACAATAGCTTGTGCGACTGAGTCAGCTAGAAAACAGAAATCGAAATTTCTATAAATAGCTTTCCAAAGATTCTGTGAACCCTTTTCAGTTGCAAGTGATGTCTGTAAACCCGCTATATTGTGGTCCTTTTTCCTTCATAAATCAGCTGTCTGGTAGAATTGTCGGGTGTTTCTGCTGTGTGGGTTTGGTCGGATTGATCTTCATGATCGTTGGTGCAAGCTTCCTATCTGCTGCAGTTTCAGACAACAGATCAGAGTTGGTCAATAAGTATGGTGTAGTGGTCAATGACTGGACTAAAAATAATCGTGCAAAGTTTGAAAAAGCTGGACCGTTTGAGGTAAATGGTATTGTCGTGACCGCTTCGACAGATCAACCAAAGCTCACAGATTACAAGGCTGATGAGCTTCCAAAGTACAGTGCCTTGCAGTATCAGACCTCTCTTAGTGCTCCATTTTCTGATGGATTGTTTCGTGTCAAATTATCTAATGATACACAATCATTTGGTAATGATTATAATGGTCTATTGCAGACAACGAACAAAACTTATAGCAAGTTCACATGGGATTGTGCTGAGCCGGGTGATGCGGATATATGCACAACTTCGACATGGACCTCAAGTCGTACTCGCAGAACAACTGTTAGATGCAAGGATATGTGCACAGAACGTTGCGCTTCCGCACAAGGAACATGGGATCCTGTGGCAAACATTTGCACAGTCAAGTTCTACTTGACCTCCGTTTGTTTTGTCGTTAAAAATAGTAATGGATTCTGGAATTACAATTCCGGTCGTTTTGCAACTGCTGGTTGTTCCTCTAGATCTAGAAATTCTGAAATCAGTATTGAAGGGTTCTACCCAGGATCTTACTCCAAGAGTCCAACAACTTCTATTCCAGTTACAATTAGAAGTGCCGATGATCCATTCTATTACGCAGATGTTCTCACATCTGGCTCACTCTCTTTTGGCTTAACAGCTGGAGACAATGCTCGTTACGGAATAATTTTTATGATCTTAGGATCTCTATTGATCGGTTCGCTATTTTTATGCTGCTTTGGCACGTACAAGATCGTTTCCGTTGTTGTTAACGGTGGAACGAGGCCTGCATATGCTCCTGCTTACATGTTTGGTCACAATTCCAAGTTCTACGATCAAAATGGAGCTGCGCCTTATCCTGCTTCGTCTCAGCAAATGAACGGCTATCCTAACAGTCCACAGGGACCACCTTATCAACCTGCTGGCAATCCTCAAGGGCCTTATCCTAATGCGGCAACAGCTCCTTATCCTTCACAATTACATGGTCAATACATTCCTCCACAACAGCCTTCATATTCTGGTCAACCTCAGCCAGCGTATAATGCGCCACAGCCACAACCACAACCACAATTTTATCAAGCACCTGTTGATTATCCTCCGCAGGGAATGCCAGTTCCGAATCAGCCCGTGCAGTACCCTCCTCGAGGAATGCCATCTGCAAGCCAGCCACCACAATACTCTGGCAACGGATACTATCCGGATCAGAAATATTAACAATATAGGGGTTTGTAGTGTTCTTAAATTTTATTATTTTATTTTGTGGATAAATAGAGCTGCGTCTTTTATGCAGTGGTCATAGATTTTTTGGCTCAGACTTGCCTACTGAAACTCGGGTGTCTTTCTCCTGTTAAAAAGTAATGAACTGCGATATTAGCCATGTTAATTGCTGCTGAAACATCCTTCTTAACCATGAGATCGAGACCAGTTGAGGTCTTGTAGTTTTGCGCTTCAGAATTCCAGTTCATTCATTCTCGGATTATGTCAAGAGGATAAGAGCTT
>JALGPX010000116.1:0-25017 GCA_023515795.1 Amoeboaphelidium occidentale | reverse complement strand
GGGAGTATGAGCCATAAGCAGCAGGATCATTAATCTTCTCAAAGTCAAACTTCTTCTCATCAGCACCTGTGTGTGCCAAAGAAGATACATTCACAATGCGTCCTTCCTTTGAGGCCTTAACAAGAGGCAGCAACAAACGTGTCAAGTAGTAATGCCCAATGTGGTTTGTTCCAAACTGCATTTCAATACCATCTTTGGTAGTTTCGAACTTTGGAATCATCATGACGCCAGCATTGTTGACCAAAATGTCAATGACACTTAACTTCTGTTGCAACCTCTTGGCACAGTCCTTTACACTCTGCAACGAACACAAATCCAACTCCTCAAACTCGACCTTTTCATTTTCAGTAGCCTTTTTAATCTCTTCAACAACAGGCAAAGTTCTGTCCTTGGAGCGGCAAGCCATGATAACCGTTGCACCTTTCCTTGCAAATTCCAGCGCAGTGATCTTACCGATTCCGGTATTGGCTCCGGTTATAACTGCGATTTTACCTGTCAAGTTAGGAATTAATTCTGTTGAAAATATCATTTGTGAAATATTCGAGTTGATTACGTAGTTGCGGAACAGCGCGAAATGTATGATCGACGATCGTTTCACAAGTGCATTCTCAGAACGTCTTGGTATCACAAAAGCCTGATTTCTGCTGAATGAAGATTCTTTATTTATCCTTGTTATTTACTTTTGCTTTGGCTTTTGATCTGACCAAGGAACCAGCAGGGACACGATCAACACTTTGTAGTAATCAGAGAGCCACATGCTCAGAAATCTGTGAAAAGAAAGTTACAAAGAACACTTGTAGCTCACAGTCCATGCAATGGGAATGTGTTTGTGCTGATGGAAGCGTGCCTACTGATAAACAAGTGACTTTCCCTGTTGTGTTCGCTCAGTGTCAAGGAAGCTTGAGAGAGTGCAATGAGAGATGCTCTAAACAAGCAGCTGGTGATCAGTCCTGTATCGATAGTTGTAGCGCTCAATGGAAATGTGGCAACTTGGATGCTTCTGTGATGAAGAACACCACGAGTCCTTCTGATATTTCGCCTGTTAACACGAAGAAAGGAAGCTTTGACGATGAAGGTGAAAACAGTTCATCTATTAATTCAGTATCATTCGTATTTTGTGGTTTAATGGCTGTATTGAGCGTGGCAATGACTGCGCCGTAATAGAAATATTTTTTCTGGCAGTTGAAACAAGCTCAGCCACAATTCTTATTGTAACTTGGAGATGTCTTACAACCTCAAGAAAAATCTGACTACGAGCAAGTATCGTCATTCCGTTGGTAAACAGGCCAAGAAAGAGAATTCCTATTACGATTTGGCCATAACCTCATCAGCATCGGAAGCCTCTAATTCGATCGCTACCAGCAAGAAATGGATCGCTTACAAGCATTCTGGGCCTGGTGGCTACTTGTCACTTTTAAAGTTAAACTCTACTGGAAAGCAGTCAAAGTCGCCTGTCCTGATATCTACGAACTCTATGGATTTTGAGTTTAGTCCGTTTAATGATGATTTGCTCTTGTCTGGTGGCGATAATGGTTCAGTTAGTTTGTGGGATGTTTCGAATTTCACAGAATCTTTGAATAATCCTTCTGTTTCGATTAATGGATTTTCTAAAAAGGTCGACTCTGTTGGGTTTCATCCAACTGCTGATCGCTTAGTAGCAGCTTCTGGCGCAAACTGTTTAAAATTATTTGATTTGTCTGCAGAAAAGGAAGTTATTGGTTTGGAACATTCTGATCATATTTACTCGTTTTCTTGGTGTCGTAGTAATGGCGGTAGTTTGTTGGCTTCATCTTGTAAGGATTCCGCAGTTAGGGTTTTTGATCCACGTAACAATAATGGCGCAAAAGAATCAATGAAACTGCAGCTCTCCGCTTCCAAAAAGAGTTCGAGGGTGTTATTTGTATCCGAAGATAGACTGCTTGTTACTTTTGTTAATCAGATCAGACAGAAGGAAATGGCGTTCTATGACACAAAAAACTTGTTTTCTCCTTTGCAGAGGATCCAATTTGATTCAAATTCCAGTCAATTGGTTCCATTGTTTGATTATGACACAAATTTGGTTTACTTGTATTCAAAAGGAGAAAGTTCTTTGAAGTTTTTTGAATTATCACCAACTGGTGAACCACACTTCATTGATGGTCAGAACATGATGCTTAACGGTCCGATATCTGGAGCAACTTTAGTTAATAAGAGAAACCTGAATGTCATGGAAGCAGAAATTAATCGTTTGCTATGTATTTCAAATGATACTATTGTTCCAGTGTCGTATCAAGTTCCAAGAAAGTCTTACAGAGATTTTCACGAGGATTTATTCCCTCTAGTCGATGATGACCATACTGAACTGACATCTTCACAGTGGCTTGAAAGGAAAAATTATCAGTTGAAGAAACTTAGTTTGGATCCAAGTAAAGGAAACTTGGTTTCATCCGACAGTCATGAAAAGACTGACACACAAATGACTATTGCGGAAGGTCCAAAACAGGAAACAAGTGTCAAACAGCCTACCAGTGTCGCACCAGCTAAATCTGAGAATAGTCCTTCTGAACTGGCTGCTCCTCAAGCTCAACCTGAGCGTAAGATCTCAAACAAAACAGCTGCGGTTCTGGCGGGTATTCGAACATCAAGCTACCGCTATCTTCAAGGCAAGCCGTTACATCAGAGTCAACATTTCGAAGATGTCAGAAATCTTAACTATCAAGTGTCTGGAGAGTCCAACTTTCTAGAAGGAAACAAAAAGTTTTTGATTTTCCCTCAAAGTGGGAGTGGTGGCCGAGTGACTGTATTAGAAGCAGATAAGCCGAGGCGCGTGGGTCTTAATGTCCCTACTATTACATCTGGAAGTGAGTTATGTGATATGGCGATTACCAATTTTGCTCCATTTGAACTGTTAGTAACTGCTACTGAAGATGGAAAAATAAGAGGATTCAATGCGAATGCTGTCACAGCAAACCCATCAGTTCAACAAGAGCCTGCTTTCAGCTTCAATGCTCACAATAATCGAATCAATTTGTGTCGATTCCATCCTTACGTTGATGGATTATTACTTACTAGTGCTACGGAACAAGGTTCTCAGCAAGCAGGTTGCATTAAAATTTGGGATTTGAGTTCATCTACAGAAAAAGCAAGATTTGAAGTTCCTGATGCGGTATTCGGTGTTGATTTTGACCGTGATGGCGGCGAATTTCTATTGGGTGTTGCAAGCAAAGATAGACAAATAAGAATTATGGACATTCGAAAAGGTTCACCTGTCTCATCAACACAAAGTCACGAAGGCTTGAGAGGTTGCAGAATTGTTTACGCTGATTCTAACTATTTGGTATCCACTGGATTTAACAAAAGTCAGAGGGAAATGTTCTTGTTTGATAAGAGACAGTTCTCGGGGCCTCTATTCAAACTATCGTTGGACATCTCTCCTTCTCCAGCCGTTCCGCATTATGATGAAGATTCGAAATTAATCTATCTTTGTGGCAAGGGAGATACATTTATTTTGCCTATCGAAGTCACTTCAAACGATCTGTTTCCCTTGCCGAAGTATGACGCTCCAGGCGGTTCTATTCAACAGGGAGTTAAGTTTGTGAACAGGAAACACTTGAACGCTAAGGATCTGGAAGTTGCAAGATGCTTTAGGCTTACTCAAAACTCTATTGAGAACATCTCTTTTTCTGTCCCAAGGCAAAGAAGAGAGTATTTTCAAGATGATTTGTTTCCATTATGCAGAGATTATGAGCATCCATCAATGTCGGCTTCAGAGTATTTTACCGCCAGAACAGAAGTATTGCCAAAGAAAGATTTGGATTTGTGTCCTGCATCAATGACAAAGTTATCGGCAGCTCCTACTGATGTCAAAGCACCTCCAAAATATTCTTACAATGCTCAAGACCTTCAAATGTCGGATAATGACAGGAAAAAGAAATTTTTGAACGAAATTTTCCAAAACGCAAAGGAAGACGATGAAGCAGGTCCTTTAAAGCAAGACTTGATGGAAGGCGTTGAAGATCATGAGTGGGACGACTGAATAGACTAACCTCGAAGGTTAAAACCGATGCATCCAATTTTTTCGTTTAAAACACAGGGTTTAAATCACTCACAAAGAACATAACAAAATTTAAAACCAAAATTTTGCTGTATGAGATTATGTAACATATTCTGTGATGCCAACAGTAAGCAAGATCAAGACTTGGGAAGATATCACCGATATCAAGAAGTAACTGAAGCTCTGTTTGAAATTCAATTCAGAATCAAACATTTCATTGATAACAGTAGAAAGCGTACTGAGACAACCAGCAAACCCGTAAGAAATAACTTTGGTCCATATTAATAAATCCGGAGATGATTTGCCATTCCGATTTAAACCAACAGAAATACTGGTAGCGACACCTAATGCAACTGTTCCCAACATATTTGCAGTGAATGTTCCGCATGGAAATTCCGCTCGAATAGAATTCATAATTGAAAGTCCCAATCTCAAAAGAGAGCCCACAGGGCCTAAGAACATACTAAATAGCCACACGAAAAGAAAAGGTACATCTTGTTTGAACTGAGTGTAAAGTGCAGCAGTAGCAATAATCGCGATGAGACTGACCAAGGAAATAGAAATAGCTGAAACATAGTAAATATTTGTAGAACTGCCACTCTCCGCTGTATCTTGTGGATCTAGAAGTATATCGTCCTCTTGTTCGTCTTCCGTGACCTGTTTCACGAAGTACTCCCTTGAGATCGATTTGCCAAATACAAACGAAGCATAGCCAAGCCCAAAAGTACTCATGAGAATAGATACTGCGTGTAACAATCGAAAAACTATGCCGATGCCGTTATCAAGACCATAAAAAATGAACAGGTCCAAAGCGAATGAAGAGAACGTCGTAATAGAACCACAAAGCCCAACACTCCATGCCAGCTTCAGCAAAACAGGCCATTTAAGCGGTTTAACAACTCCATAAAGAAAACAGCCCAGAATCTGAGGGTAAATGTATGGCATGAGAATATTCAGACGATAATCATTAGGAAACTCCAGCTTTCCATAATCGTAACTTCCTTCAAATATCAATACCACAAATATCATTCTCAAGCATATGCCCACAACTGAGAAGGCGTAAATAAGTGCTGCTTCAATTAATAAATCTCTCGACATCCTGATCAAATGACAAAATAGCGTTCCGAGAAACGATACAACCAAAGCGAAATCTGATAAAGTTGCTTAAATTCGCACGTGAAACAATTTGGTGATTTCAATAAGTGAATTAATTAATGCGCTTATTGATGAATTGGAAGTTTTACCGCTACGATGTTCGAAATGAAACGGATCAAGCAACACAGTGAGTCAAATACTTCATACTTCTGAGCTAACACAACATATCAACGCTTCCTAGACATTCTCATGTGCCCTAGAATAACCTGATATATTTGCTACTTGTTCCTATTCGTGTTCCATTCAACCTAAAGGCCAATGAAAAATTTTTTCTGAAACGGGCCGATAGAAAGCTAACGGCTAACAAAAAAGACTAACAGGCACAACAGATGAAATCCAACAAAAGAGTAACACCGACTTTTTAGCGTCGTCCTAATCTTTAAAGAAACTGGATGAGAGTGTCAGTAAAGAAGATAATGACCCTCGGAAGCAACGAATTAGGTAAAATACATAAACACAAGCACGAGTCCTTGTCACAGGCTCTACCTGCTACTATAAGAACAATACTAACTTACGAAGGGAACTCATTAAATTAAGGATTGACTCTTTAAATGAACTGTTTTGTCATAAGTCCAGGCTGGAACGAGGAGATTTGGCAGCGGAAGTTGATCCAACGATCATGACCCTATCCGACAAGGAACAGAGTCAGTTTCAAGCTTTTTTTAAGACGTATGAATTAAAATTGAAGCCTGAGGAAGAGGAATTGTTAAAAGGCATAGCGGGGGATATAATTGGAAAATTGTCTGAGACAGAGATTGTTCCTGTTCCTGAGTCAAAGGTTCCGGAAGCAACGCAATCTGCTACCCCAGCAAGTTTAAACATTAAGACAGAAAATAATCTATTGAATACTATTGTTCCTAATCTACCTCCTCTTTCCGCAAAGATTACGATCAAATCTCCTCTTCTTAATTCTGGTGTTCCTACAATATCGATGCCTTATGGTCTGAACGCGCTACGGTTACGATATGAAAAGAATCCTGTGAAAAAGAGCATTACAGGTTCATTTCATTCAGTGAGTACTTCGGACTGGCTCACGGCAAAGAAAGAGGATGATGTTGTGGAGTTAGAGAAAGAGATTGAGAACCTCAAACAGAATGATAATTGGAGTTTGCGACAACCTAAAAAGTTCAAAGCTCCGATGCGAAAGAAAACGCATTGGGATTATCTTTTGGATGAGATGAAGTGGATGGCTTTGGATTTTAGGCAAGAGCGGCGGTGGAAAATGGCTTCATCAGTTGCGCTTTCTGAAGAAGCTGCAGAACATGCCACTTCAAAGATCAAGTCTGCATCAGATTCTAATACTCCAATGTTGTATCCTGATCCTGCTGTCCTGCCGCCTATAATGTCGCCAATGATACAGTTTGACGATTCTTTACAAAACCGGCGGGATTCAAGTCAAGAAAATTTAGCTCAAGATAACGATCAGGTTATTGAGAAGAAGGCAAGTGAGACATTGTTTTATAATACTGGGGGTTCAAGTTGTAAATTAAATGAGTTTCCGATCAGCTCATATCATGGCATTTATGTTCCGATATCGGATGATGCGAAGCATTCAATGTACCAAGATCCTATTGATGCGCATTCTGTGGTTCCTCTGTCGAAAATTCTTGCAACGAAATATGTTAATCCCTCGAAAGTTTCCAAACCTATGGCCAAGGCTCTCCCGGAAGACAAGAAGTATTTTTTGGAGCCATCAAAATCTTCCAATTCTCTTTTTATATCACCAGACGTTTCTATTGATCCCAAACCACATCCTCCTGCTGGTAAGAAATCTACATTGCCGCTTCATTGGTCACTGGAAGAAGATGATATTATAATTCGAACATCCGGTTTCAGTCAATTCAATTGGCAACTTGCAGCAGACTTTGTCAATCTGCATAATCATGGATTCAAAACTGGAAACTCTATCAAACAGCCTCTTGACTGTTATATGCGATATCAGTTTTTGGCAACGAGCAGCACTGGTTCCGCTTCTAAAAAGGAAGATTTGAAACGGAGAGCTTCGCGGCATATGCACTTCTTTGACGGAATAAGCAAAATTGTAAAGAAGAGAGACTCCCAAAAATCAAGCGCAAACGCCACGAAGAATACGTCCTCCAGCCCGAACGTCAGTCTGAATGCTCACATATCGCATCAAGCAATAGCAACAAGAGCTGGCGTTGATCCTCGAAAATGGAAAACTCCAGAAGAACATTCAGAACGGCGATGGAAAATGCAAACAATGAACATGCCTGGCAGGCCCGGCATGGATAATGCTACTGTTGCTGCAGCTGCCGTTAGACATAGTGGCGCTAGAGTTCCTGGTGTTGTTGGATCTCCTGCAGTGCAACCATCACAACGAGCGTCTTCAGCTTCATCAAACAGGAATTCCACTGGTCTTCCAATGTCAATGACACACGCTCAAGTACAACACCTTATGCAGAGACCCGCACTACTACGACAAGCACAAGCTACTGCCGCTGCACAATTCGCTGCTCAACAAAACGCTTTATCAGGCAATTCCGCACAACTCCAGCAGTTGGCAACTATGAATAACATGATGAGCCTCTCACACTCTCAACCATTCCAGAATGCAATTAACCAACGATTCTTTGTAATGAGACCTAATCAGCAGCAACAACAACAACAACAACAACAACAACAACAACAACAACAACAAAGACAATTCCAAACTCAACAGATACCCACAGCAGATGCTCAACAATTACAACAATCTCTGCAAAACTCACTACAACAATCCCTGCCAGGTAATCTCTTGTCTGGATTTGATTTATTTTGAATAGCAGCAACAGCTTCAAGTGTTGTCAGTAATGGAAGTCAAAATGCTACTCCAAAAACAATACCTAAAGTCTCTACAACAGCAACAGCAAAATCAACATCTTCATCATCGAAATCCCCAAAACCAAAGAATTCTCCCAAATCTACTGCTACTACTCCATCTAATACTAACACAACAAAGAAGAAGCGACAAAAGAACATTGTTAGCGATAGTTCTGATTAATTAAAAGAAGTAGCAGCAGCAGCATCAATAAACGTATATTCGTATACCTTACAAAAACCCTTTATTAGCATTTTTTAAGTCCTGTACGATGCATTGATATCAACATACTTGTGCGATAAATCACATGTCCACATTGTACATTCTCCTCCTCCTCCTCCTCCATTATGCTCTTCTTCACCCAAATCCAATCCTATATACACTTCTTTATCTTCAAATATACTACTTGCTATAGCTTCATCCAACTGATATGGTTCCCCATTCTGAACCAAATGCAAACTTTTATCCTGATTGAGAAAAGTACCGGAACTTAGATATAGATTCAGTTTCTGTGCATCATACTCTACACCTGCTCTACCAACAGCAGCAACTATACGCCCCCAATTCGCATCCTGTCCATACAAAGCAGTCTTTACCAGTAAAGAATTACAAACTGTTGATGCTACCAATTTCGCATCTTTTCTACTGCTGCATCCTCTTACATTCACAGTAACAAATTTAGTCATTCCTTCTCCATCTCTAATAATCATCTTTGCCAACTCCTCACTGAACCAAGTCAATTCCCTCCTGAAACACTCCAAATCTTCTTCATCATCCGTTACAATAACTCCAGATGCGCCATTAGCAATAATCATGTACATATCATTAGTAGAAGTATCCCCATCAACAGTAATACAATTAAAAGATCTATCCATCGCATACTTTCCTACATAATCCAAATGTTCATTAGAAATAGAAACATCACTACATACAACTGCCAACATTGTAGCCATATTGGGACAAATCATACCAGCACCTTTACAAACCCCAACCAAATTAACTTCTTTTCCATTATTATTATTATTATTATTATTATTATTAGAAGAAGAAGAAGAAGAAGAAGAAGGTAAAGTAAAAGAATGAGTCAATAATTTTGGAAATGTATCTGTAGTCATGAATGCTTTAGAGAAATCAATCCAATGTTGTTCTGAATCACCCAACAACAATTCTTCTTTACTACTTTTTAAGTCTTGTAATCCCTTCAGTATTTTCTCAGTATCCAACCTCTGACCAATCACACCAGTAGACATCATCAATGTTGATAATAACTCTTTGGAAGATTCAGATGAGTTATTATTATTATTATTATTATTATTATTATTGTTATTATTGTTATTATTGTTAAACAATGACTCATACTCTTTAAGTATCTTATAAACATNTAAGTCTTGTAATCCCTTCAGTATTTTCTCAGTATCCAACCTCTGGCCAATCACACCAGTAGACATCATCAATGTTGATAATAACTCTTTGGAAGATTCAGATGAGTTATTATTATTATTATTATTATTATTATTATTATTATTATTATTGTTAAACAATGACTCATACTCTTTAAGTATCTTATAAACATCATTAATTCCTTCTTCTCCTGTACAAGCATTAGCACATCCACTATTAACAACCAATCCATTAATATTTCCTTTACTCTGAGAAAGAATAGTTTTCCCAACTACAACTGGAGCAGCTTGTACTTTATTCTGAGTGAATCCACAATAAACTGAAGTTGTATTACTTGTAGACTTCAATACACACAAGTCTAATTGTTGTTTATTCTTTTTAATTCCACAATTTATGGAACCAACTAAAAAACCTTTTGGAAATTTCTTCATTTTCTTTTAATGAAATCAAACAAATCAAACAAATCAAACAAATCAAACAAATCGGGTGAATTTAAACTCAAATTATCAGATTCTTCTGTTTATGTTGAAGGATTACCCACAGAAATTACAAAAACAGAAGTAGCTGAATACTTTCAAAAGTGTGGATTAGTCTTTAGAGATTTAAGTACTTCTGGAGTAGTAGGAGAGTATAAAGTAAAGATATATAAAGAAGAAGGACAAGGAGAGGGAGGAGATACTGCTAACCCTAACCCTAATCATGATACTTCTAAGGGAGGAGATACTACTACAACTTCTAACCCTAATCATGATACTTCTAATGATGATACTACTACAAACCCTAATAACCCTACTTCTAATGATGATACTACTACAAACCCTAATAACCCTACTTCTATGAAAGATACTACTACTAAATCCAACCCTAAAACTGTCGCTGCTTTAGTTACTTATTACAGAGTTGAGAGTGTTCAATTGGCTTTGGATTTATTGGATGGAAGTGTGTTGAAGTATAAGGATGGGAACAATTATGAATTAAAAGTGTCAAGAGCAGATTATTCCAAGAGTAGTAATTCTTGTAAAGATAAAGATACAACTACAACAGATTCTATTAATAATAATCAGAGTAAAAGAAGAATGACTAAAGCAGAATTAAAGAAGCAGGTTCAATTCATCCAACGACAATTAGACTGGAATGATCATAACCCCCAGAAGAATAAGAAGAATAAGAAATCTTGTTTGATTTTAAAGAATTTATTTTCTGTTAAAGATTTGGAAAAGAATCCTGAATTGTTATTGGAGATTAAAGAAGATGTTTTACAGGAATGTGAAAAGTATGGAAAAGTTACTAAAGTTGATGTACAAGAGAGTTTAGTTTATGTTCGGTTTCATGATCATGATAGTAATAGTAACGATGATGGTTCTAAAGTTATTGAAGAATGTATAAAAGTGTTTAATGGAAGGTACTTTGATGGTAGAATAGTTGAAGCAACGAGTGGTGATTATGATCAAGTTAAAAGTACTTCTTGTTCTTCTTTGTCGTCGTCGTCGTCTGTTTTAATGGTAGATGAAGATTTAGAAGAAGAGTCAAGGTTAAAGAGATATTCAGAGTATTTGAATAATTTACAANTTGGATTTATTGGATGGAAGTGTGTTGAAGTATAAGGATGGGAACAATTATGAATTAAAAGTGTCAAGAGCAGATTATTCCAAGAGTAGTAATTCTTGTAAAGATAAAGATACAACTACAACAGATTCTATTAATAATAATCAGAGTAAAAGAAGAATGACTAAAGCAGAATTAAAGAAACAGGTTCAATTCATCCAACGACAATTAGACTGGAATGATCATAACCCCCAGAAGAATAAGAAGAATAAGAAATCTTGTTTGATTTTAAAGAATTTATTTTCTGTTAAAGATTTGGAAAAGAATCCTGAATTGTTATTGGAGATTAAAGAAGATGTTTTACAGGAATGTGAAAAGTATGGAAAAGTTACTAAAGTTGATGTACAAGAGAGTTTAGTTTATGTTCGGTTTCATGATCATGATAGTAATAGTAACGATGATGGTTCTAAAGTTATTGAAGAATGTATAAAAGTGTTTAATGGAAGGTACTTTGATGGTAGAATAGTTGAAGCAACGAGTGGTGATTATGATCAAGTTAAAAGTACTTCTTGTTCTTCTTTGTCGTCGTCGTCGTCTGTTTTAATGGTAGATGAAGATTTAGAAGAAGAGTCAAGGTTAAAGAGATATTCAGAGTATTTGAATAATTTACAAGATTCCGAAGATTCAGATGATGAAGAAAGTAAAGATGTCAAGAGGATAAAAATATGATTTTTAAAATAGAATTTACTTGTTTAATCACTCTCCCTTCTGCTGCTGCTGCTGCTGCTGCTGAAATTAAATGTTGGTCAAGTAGTCTTGGATTTCTGCTTCTGATAGTTTTGTGAATGCAATCAAGTGGTGGTCTCCTGTTGTTTTCATTGCTGTTGTGTCTACTATTCCAATTTCAATATTGCCAGCAGTCATTACTCCTTCAAATGATTCTTTTAAAGCGAGGATAGCCGTGTGAACAGCGTCTTCTAGTTCCATATTCTCAGTCTATAAAGTCAGGAGGTTTAAGCTGGGGTAGAAAGAATTACGACACGCTTCTCTAGAAATGTCTTGATGTTTACATAGTTCTTGCCAATTGCTGTTGCTTTCCATGCAAAGTATGAGCCAGATGGGTCGACTTGGTAGAGCATTGGGCCTTGGCATTCATCGTAGCCAGCAACTAGTAGACTCACTCCAAATGGTCTTACACCGCCACGCTGAGTGAATTCCTGCATTATTGAAGCAATGTCTTTAACGAGGATTGCGCAAGGTGGGTACTCTCCATGGACAAGTTTGTACTTTTGTGCGCATTTACGGGATTTCTGTAGTAGAATACGGGCATCAGGGCCCATGCCAGAGTAAACGAAACCGACATTTGGGCAAACTACGGAGACTCTGTCCAGAGTAGCAGCGTCCATTAGAGACGAAGACATTTTCTTTTCAGTGCAAATGACCACGCCATTCTTTCCTTAATGCACAAGTTAGAATTGACTTTATCTAAAGGATACCTTTGATTCCGATGGAACAGGCACCTTGGGCAACTGCTGCCAAAGCATGCTCAATCTGAACAAGTTTTCCGGAAGGAGAAAATGTAGTCAAGGAAAATGAATAACGGTCGCCTATAAACAAGAAGTAGAAGTTAAACTCTGGAAGGGTTCTGGAAGAGAGTTACCCATTTTTTTTAAATTGTCAAAGTGATTCCGCTTGTTGTTTCAGAAACAGAAAGCAAGAATGTTGATTCAGACTGAGTGCCATTTATTCAATGCGCTCGTTTCTGCCGCGTAGTATTTCTAGCATTAGATCATGCTTTGTTATTACTTCTGCTAGGAATCCACTAGTAACTGATACTTCATCAAATTCTCGAACACAGAGGTCCATGCATAAACTTTTAACACTACCGACTGACCATCTGTCTGAACTCACAAGTATTGTCGCAACATTGTCCAGTGTCAGTTCTTGCATGACATATTCTTCGCAGCTCTGTTTCAGATCTTCCAACATGTATTGATCTGCTGCACGGTATAATTCAAAGATTAGATCGTATTGAATGTCGCATTTTGAAGTGTACAGATATTGTAAAATACACCAAAACACTGTTGGAGAAATGTTTGGAATAGGAATAACAGGTCTTTTGACTCCGCCAGTATTATTTGGTGATGATGTTGCAGCTTCTTTCATTCCTGATCTTGAAAACATTGCTTCAAACACTTCACAACGAGACGTGATCACTGCTTTGTGACAGCTAAAGTATTCCACTTGTTCGACTACATCTTCACCAACAGCAAATGTAACGTCAAAGCTGTCTTGTGTTGAGGCAGGAGATGATTCCAATGTTTTGTGTCTGCTGTTCTTGAGTAAATCGCCAAAATTGGAGAGTAAAGAGTTTGGGAATGAAACTACAATATGTTCTGGAAATATTTCCTTTGTACTTGAATTTGAGAATGAACTAAGATGAGAACCAGATGAAATTGGTAGAGGAGCACTTGTCATGGATCTTTTTGAGACGAAATTCTTTCTAGAAATCAAAATCTCTCGCATTAAATCGTGTTTGGGTACCAGATCGTTAGCAAATCCTTCAGTCTTACTAACTGCATCGAAATGCCACAGAACGAAATCCAAACAGAATGATCGAATTGAAGGAACTTTCCATTTCTCGGCAGATAAGAGCAAACTAGTAACATTCTCAATATTCACACTCTGTTTCAGAAATTCTTCACAGCTCTGTATCAAGTCCTGTACATCATATCTTGCTGCAGCGACTAGTAGCTCGCAAGCATTTTCAATGTCGATTTCAACCGAACCAGTGTAAAGGAATCGCAATAGCGTATAGAATACTCCAGGCCTTAGATCATTGACTCTGACGGTAATTCTTTCACGAGAATCATTCAAAGCTCTCAAATTGTCATCGCTGTTTGATGGTCTCAATTTACTCGTGTTTGCTCCTTCCATAGTGAATGAAGTATCTCTGAATGTTACATCAGATTCGGACCGTTTCAACTTTTCAACAGAGGAATCGTCAAGACTTCTTATCGACACGAATGACTTGGCATGGGCTCTCCCATTATTTCCTGCAAATCCTTTGGATCTCTCAGCGGACTGAACTTTGTTGTTTTTAGCATTCGCAAACAATGCCTTGAAAACAGGACTTCTACCTGAAAGTATTACGCTATGAGCATAGAAGTCAACTGGTGTTCCAACAGCAGATCCAAATTGAAACAAAACATCACTGAATGGAGATATCCTTTGTGTACTGCTTGAATCCAGCAATTTACTGAGATCAGTAATCAGTTTGTTCAGAGCGATTGGCTCAATGTCTCTGTAAGAAAATGTCGCAGAATCTTTTGTGAACTTTTGGCCATCTAGCGCAACGTCAACGCTTATTAAAGACGAGCTAAGGCTGGCCAATGAAGAAACACACACAATCTTGAAACATGAAGGATTGGTTGCACCTATACTCAAGCATGGCACTTTTCTGAATCTCGTTGGTTTCTGCCAATTCGTGAACGGATACTGTCCGGAAGAGTCATTGTTATCCTTCTGCGCCAGTGTACGGACATTTGTTGTAGTCTTGAAAAAGATTCCGCCTGTAGCTGGCCAGGAGAATGAAGAGTGGCCTTCATCTTTGGAAATCTCAAGAAGAAGGTTTGATCTTCCGTCCCATTCTAAAGGTTTGTTCAGTTGAAAAGACATCCATTCGTTAACAGTGAATGCTGTATTGCGTAATGGAACAGGTCCGTAACAAACATCCAAGCCCTCCTGAAATTCAACAATAGAGTCCTCTTGTACCCATCGATAAGCAATTCGGAAATTTTCTAATGGTCTGTCTGGTGCGTCTGATATCTTCCACGAAAAGCTGTTAATCTGAGCGCCATTAAAAAGGCCGGATTCTCTCAAATCAGAACATAAATACAGAGCCTGCAGCTTCTGAGCTTTACAAAGAGTGTTAAAAGGAACAAAACCTGACTTATCAGAAGAAATTCCGCCATACTTGACCAATTCTCGTGTAGAATTCAAGCCATAAAGCTCGTCCGATCTCGCTCTGCCTTTCCATTCTCCTTTGACAATCTTTTCATTAACATCATTTGAGAATCGGACCATAATTTTGCTTGTGTCAAGTTTAACGATATTTTCTTTGACTACGGCTTGGTCAGCTTTCGTCGAAGTGATATCAACTGCTTGCTTTGTTCCCTTGCTCGGTTTGTTTACACGAGTGAGTCCAGGTTTTGTTGTAGTGATCATTAATACGGAATCAGAACCAACCGGTTTGATATGAGGTGATGGTGCTAGATAAACCACAACCCTTGACGTTGTACCTTGATAAGTTTGTTTGACTCCGACAACACGAAAGAACTCGTCCTTGTCGTGTCCATTTAAACTGTAGTCCTGAGTTGAAGTTTGATGTGTCGCTTTAGAAGCACTGTAGATTCTTGCAAACTCGGAAGCAAGACCATGTGGTTCTTCTTCAATTGACTTTGTCACAGATATTCCGCCAGATGACACGAAGATAGGTTTCGGGATTGAAGTTGAAAATATAGGTGTAGTAGCAGTAGTGATCCTTCTCGAATACACACTAGAATGCTCTTCGTGATTAACATGAAGAGCAGGAGACGATAGACCGTAAAATGAGCCCGGAACTTCCACTGAACCATGATCAGGTCCTGATAGCATAAGTTCCTGTTGAATAGATCTTCGCTTCACATACTTGCTTTCCGCTGAAGCAGACGATGTCCCCGAATGAGTATAAGTGTAATGCATTCCATTAGCCAATGAAACTTCATTCTGGTTTGAGAGATCAGACAGAGATATTGACTGTGGTGGACCATTTTGTCCTTGTGATGTAGATGGCATACTTGCACCGTGATCAACTTCTGTATTCGAGTGGAGGTCGTAATTATTGGTCATGTGCATTGTGGAAGATGTGGGTCGTGTGTGCATATTAGTCATGCCTACAGAACTACCAGAACCCTGAACTTCTTCATGGTGACTTCTACTAGCCATCGGAGAGTTAGGAAGTGAGTATTTAGGAAAATCTTTGCCGCTGATGGTTCCATTGTTAGCACTTTGAGCAACCGGTGCGTATGAGTTCTGATCTGTAACTCTCATCAGGTTCTTATCCGAAATAGAACAATCTGAAGTTTGATTCGCTGAAACGGTCCAATATATCGAGCTCATCACAACTCCCGTAAGCGTACTGCCTAATTTCGATGATGTGACAGCCTATATGTATGATCTCTGTTGTTAATGAAACATGCTCATTTACCTAACTGAAGGTCGCGTGATGCTTCAAGCATTTAGTTCCGAAAACTAAGTGAAGTTTCAACTCGAAGAAATCTCTTTGAGTTCCAGATAAATTTAATGATTTACGCACGGCTGTACTCGGTATTTAAGTATAACGCATACGTGCAACCGTGAAGCCCAAACCAAACAGCAAATCACCTGATGATCTGATTCAGCGATTTCAACCAATTGCGCCGTTTGTCTGAACTGAGTTTCATAAATGTCGAATGTTATGCGGAATTACCGAAAACTGACAGATATCCGTAATGATGCACCGCCTTCAGAGGAGCATCTTCATATTCCGAACGTTAGCAACACTGAAACACCTCTAGCAAAAGCAAAGTTAATTGCTGAATGGAAATCTACTCGAAACTGGGATCGTTTCTTTGGACAATTGTATGAGTACTACAACGGTGGAGGGATGTTTCCGATACTCCTGGCCAGGATCATGAATTTGTTGACTGTGGCCTTTGTATTGGGATTTGGTACGTTTCTAATTGCGTGCGTTGATCACGAGAACATATCGAAGCGCAGGACTTTACAGGATGCTCTGGTTCCACAATGCATGGCTAAGCTTCATTCTCTACACGTTGTTGCTTTATTAATGTTTTCTTCCTATTGGCTTTATGAATTGGTGAGAATTGTGTTGGATTATCCTCATTTGGATCGAATGCGCTTATTTGTGAATGAAATATTAGGCGTATCTGATAATGAGCTGAGTGCTGTAGGTTGGGATCAAATTATTCAAAAGGTTGTAGCGCTGCATGGAGAAATTTACCCGAATTCTGGGCTGAGCCTTCCACCTCGGATTAATGCGAGTGATGTTGCAAGCAGAATTATGCGGAAGGAGAATTATTTGATAGCTTTGTTCAATAAGGATATTTTGAACTTGAGGCCTCCATTTCCTGCATTGCTTACTTTTGGATTCGGAGGCAAACAAATGCTGACCAAAGTCTTAGAATGGAACTTAACGATATGTGTTATGAATTACGCATTCGGGGAAACAGACCAGGGAGAAGAAATTGGTGTAAGGAAAGAGTTTTTAACAGACAGGCACAGAAATCGTTTAATAGCGGGGCTTAAGAAGAGGTTCATTTTGATGGGTTTGCTTAACTTGTTGTTATCTCCTTTCATCTTGATATTTCTTTGTGTTTACTTCCTATTTAAATATGGACAAGAGTTTCATAAGGATCCGTCTCAACTTGGATCTCGTTCTTATTCGCCTATTGCGAGGTGGAAATTCAGAGATTTCAATGAGTTGCCTCATGTCTTCACGAGTCGCCTCAATGCTTCTTATCCACTTGCCGAGAAGTATGTTTCGCAATTTCACAAAAAGTCTGTAGCCATTATAGCACAGTTCATTTCCTTTGTGGCTGGTTCTGTTGCACTTTCCTTGACAGTACTGTCTATTCTGGATGATGATATATTACTCTCATTCTACATTTCTGAAGGCAGAACTGTCCTTTGGTATTTGGGAGTGTTTGGTATTATTTGGTCCACAGCACGATCAATGGTTCCCGATTCACGTATGGTTTTTGAACCAGAAAGACTCCTGTTAGAAGTAGTTTCCGTAACACACTATTTGCCTATAAGCTGGAAGAATAGTGGCTTGGACTCTGAGTTTGTTCACAAAGAGTTTTCGAATCTGTTTGAAATGAAAATAGTCCTGTTTGTTCAAGAAATGCTTTCAATACTACTGGCTCCATTTGTGTTGATATTTTCACTTCCACAATGTGCATCTGCTATTGTAGACTTCTTTAGAGAGTTTACAGTGCATGTTGATGGTGTCGGCTGGGTTTGCACATTCTCTGTGTTTGATTTCAGACGGCTAGATGGTGATCACGGCAAAGCTAAAACACGAGCACATATTGACATGGAAGAGAAGCTCGAACAATCTGTCTTGAACTTCAAGTCGCATCATCCTGCATGGAAACCTGCTGGTCAACAGAACGATACCGAAACAGATTTGGGGCACGAACTTGAATCGAATTATGCTCCATCGCAAACGCATGACGTCCAGTCCCCTGTTATGTCTAATAATTTGAAACAGTCGGCTTATACTAATACCGCAACTGAGGATAGAAATTCCAATTATTACAGCAATTATGATTACAAGCGCAGAGTTGACGATTTCTACGAGCCTCCGTCTCTTGATGATGTACGTATTAACTATGCTTCCCCATTTATGAACACAAGTATAAAAACAGAGAACTCTGATGCTATCGAGCTACAGGAACGGTCTATTTCTTTGCCGCCTCAGTCGACATCTAAGAATCCACACCCTTACAACTAACATATTAAAAGATTAACTAGATGATTTCACTGTTGTTTCATCAATAAAATGATAACATTTCACTTTATAAGTGTTAGAATCGCGATGTCCGTGTCCATGCTGGGCGAAACCATTGGTTGTCAAGGCGACCATATTCTCAAACCTTGTGACACCCTACCATTTCTTCAATCCCTCAATCGATCCAAAGGGTCTAGGAAGTGATATTGGAACATCGATACTCGTGATACTTGATGCCAGCTATGTTCATGAATAATAATCTGAGACATAATCATCAGTCGAATCCATGGTCGTACTTGTGGCAACGAAAGATTCTACAGATTCTGATCGTATTCTTTGCCATACACCAGATCTATCTTTTCATTTCATGGACGAACTTCTTTCATAGGAACTCAAGTCTGGACGATGTGGTTGATGATAATCTTGAATTGCCGTACGGTCACAAGAAGTCGTTATACGACGATCATATTGATGTAGATGGAGAAGAAGCACCTCTACCTTTCGAGAATTACTTCAAATACTTTCTTCCGGAAAATTACAAAAGCAATTACAAGAATACATGGGATGAGACGAAATGTAACGATTTGATCAGACATAAAGACTAATCATTCTAGTGTTCAATCCAGAAAACTGTGACGATGATGACGAAGGTTGCAAGGTGGTCATGCCAGAGTTCATTATTCTCGGTGCTCAAAAATGTGGTACTACCAGTTTGTGGAAATATCTTTTGCAGCATCCACAGGTTCTACCGTTAACTGAGAAAGCGAGAGTTATTGGACAAAAGGAGATCAGATTCTTCGATGAGAAAGGCGGAAGCAACGAAACTCATCCACTAGGCATGTACATGAAGTATTTCACAAGAGTTTACGAGCTCGAGAGATTAGGAAGAGCCAAGAATATGCGGCTGATCTCTGGTGAAGGCACTCCCAATTATATCCGTCACCCATTTACTCCGCAGCGCATAAAAGGACTACTTCCAAATATCAAGGTAATGTATCATCTGTAATTCAAGATCTTATATTCTAGTTAATCGCATTATTCAGAGAACCTGTGGACAGGGCATACAGTCAATTTCAACACGCTGTTCGAGTTGATCGAGATAATCGCTACACCGGTGGAAGGCCATATGAAGATTTCGTTGATGCAGAGATTCGAATTCTTAAGAAATGTATGCATCTGATCGAATATTGGCCAGACTTCTCTACTTGCTACATGAAACAAACTACGGTTGAGAGCGAGAGCTTGAAAATACCAGCTGTAAACCAGAAGAGATTGACCTGGTGCTTACAAACCATTCTAAGATCTCTTTATTCGCGGCAACTGATGAATTACGCTCGCTTCTTTGCACCTGATCAAATCTTGGTTGTTCAGAGCGAGGAGTTTTATGAACACACCGATAGGGTTATGCGTAGGATAGAAGACTTTTTGGGACTTGGGCATGTTAATTGGAACTCCACATTCAACAAGAAAGAAATCTTTAATTTTGGAAAAGGCAATGAGATTTTTGTGTCTGAAAAGAACCAGCAATACGAGCCTTTGCCTGCAAATGTAAGGCGAAAGATGGAAAAGATCTTCGCTCCGTTCAACAGGGAGCTAGTAAGAATGTTTTCAGACAGAGGATTCAAAGGCTGGTCATACGACAACGACAAATTCGATTAAATCCTTTTCACAAAAACAATCTTATAATATAATAGGGTTTATCGAAAACTTTTGGATGATATTCCAAGTCCTGAACTTGAAAGTAAAGAATTCGAATCACTGAGAACTCCAGCAGGCGCAGATGCTGAGCTTTTGTTCAAACCTTGTTCGTCTGCCAATTCCATCATGAGTGTTTCGAATGCCCGTTCGAAAGCTTTATCATAAACATTAGGAATATGTTGTAGGAATACAGTTCTTCTTATGATCATTTCATTGAAAAACTCAGGATCACTTTTTTCCATGTAGACACGTTTCAGTACTTTTCCGTCATTCCCTTTTGACGAGCGATTTTCATTCTCTGATGGAGAACTAGAGGCACTAATTCCGTGTTCATCATATTTCGGCAACATAGAGGAAAATGGCTTCTTTGATTTCTCTTCATAGTGCATAAAATACACCGTTCCTGCTAAATACAATTTCATGTTTTTAAGTTTTCCGTCAGCAGGATCTCGCAAGGAATCTCTACAACTTTTGATATTGTGCAAAGTAATAAGAGTCGACATGTCTTTTCTTTTCTTTGCCTCTTTTTGAGGTAATAAAAACGTGGATAAGTCCAACCATCTGCCATTTGGTCCGCTCTGATTCTCAACGGCCACTTTATCCAAAGATTCCATAGAGGGGCTCAACTTAAAGGATTCAGGTTGATGATCATCTAAAGCAGCAACAATCATACTTCTCAAGTCCATGACATGTCCATACGAAAGCCTGCAAACACCATCATCTTCCACAACAAACGTATCAATGATATTCTCATATTGTTTTGCTAAATTCAAAGAAACGCAAGGCGGTGATGCGAAAGAGTAACAATGGAGCTGTATGTGATCTTTGCCCTCTCGTTTCAACGCATCGTGAATCATCATTGACACTAACGATGCAGTAGCTCCACCAAGTGAATGGCCACAAACAATAAGCTTTTCAAGTTTTCGTTCTTCTAAATGCTGCAGAAGAGTTGGATACACATTCCTGAAAAACCAAGTAGCAGTAGATAAGATACCACCATGTGCTAATCCTCCATTCCATTCAGAATACTCACAAACAAGATCTGTCAACGTGTCAATAGTGCTCATTGTTCCTCTTATAACGAATACAAGGCTTTGCGTCATATCGTCAACTGCTACGAAATGGCCTGGCTGGAAGATACCCTTCGTAACTGGATTAAAACAAAGTAAATTTTCATCAGGAATAGCCAAGAACTCCAAGACGGCTTTTCTATCTGCGTCTCGCCTAACAGAATCTTTTAGAATATCATTCCTTTTACCAAAGAAGTTTAAGCCTCGCCATCCGTAAGATGCCATAGAAAACTTCCAAAAGTGCCGAGACATTTCAACAAATCCAAGCACCCGAACAGTTTTCCCTGTCCTTCGAGTCTCTATACTATGATAGAAGCGTTCCAGTTGGAGTAAGCCACCCATCATCGATCCATGGCTGATATCTAATCCTTGTCCAAACGCATGAAACAATTTCCTGATACTCTTCAGAACATTATTCGTTTCTTTCGATAACAGCCAGTCTCCAAGTTTATCTAAAATGGTGCTGCTACCTTCTCCAGGAATGCTGTCTGGCACGTCCATCGATAAGTCTTCCTTATAAAAGAAATTGGCGCCTTCCATCAATCGTTCTGTTGAAGCATTCCATTCCTTTTCCTCTTTCAATTGAGCCTCTTCAGGACTTCCCATGTCATAGTCCTCCTCCATTTGAACTTCTGCCAAATGCTCTTCTGCTTCTTTGGCAGCTTCCGGTGAAACACCTTCGACATCTGCGTCCTGCGAAGTCGCAGTAGAAGATTCAGCTTTACGTTCCAGAAACTGTTTCATCGAATTATAACTATCCATGAACAAGAACAAATATTTATCAGCTGAGAAGCAATGATCAATCTTCAATTGGATTCCACCGACATTTGAACTTTTCAGAGAACGTCTGGCATTTGGAGAAGTGTTCACATCAGACAATTTCCTGTGCCACAGTTCATACCAACTTGTAAATGACTCTGGTAGATCAAGAATTACACTGAGCCGTATCTCACACCTCCCAATATGAACATCACCGAGGAACCTTGAATCGAACAAGTCAACCTACAACAATTAGCATCCCTTAATGAAATATATCATACTTGCAAAGCACCAAATAGCTGAGAATGCACAGATACATTAAACTGAAAAGTTTCATTCCACAAGCCCTCAGTCTTAGTTGCTACAGACGTCTTATAAACTTGATCTTCCAGAAGCACTCTGACATACGGCGCCTTCAGTGTAGTATTAGATCGAACTTGTATGACGGTCAACTGTAGACGATTCTTTCCCAATTTGAAGTTTATCACCACAGGTTTGTATGCGTCTTTGGTGGCGCTCTTGGATTCCGACATTCTGTCTCGTGATGATTGTGATCACAAAATCAAACAAGCTTAACGTTAGTATTCAATGTGTCTATTTTGAGGATCATTTAGTGTTCAAGAGTACTCGTTCCTTCTTCTTTTCTTCCGGAATATTTCCATGCAAGGTAATTAACAGTATATGATTCTTCAGTCTGACAAATAGTGCTCACCATTGGGCGAGGAGTTTGATTACTTTGTGGATCATCATCCAGACCCTGTGACGAGTTTCTTCTCATTTCACTACTACTTCCTTGAGCGTTATTTTCATCGTCATCGTTTTGCTGGACGGCAGTTGTGCTTGACTTAGTTTTAGTAGGTGCTTGACGTGATGTTGACGGACTTGCATGATCCTGGCGGTCCAGCTCCATAGCCTGTGGAGTACTCTGTGGATTTGCTTCAAGAAGAGCTGGCTTGAAACCATCGTTGTTAGAAGAATCAGCGTTATCAAAAGAACTTTCTTCTGTTTGACATGATGAATCGACTGCAGTTTGTGTTCCTCTGCTTCTGAATCCTGGCTTGGGTCTAAAGAAATGGCAACTCATTCTATGATACTTCCAGTCCCTAACTTGACAATCCTGAAAATACATGAGCAAATAACAGAAGAAGAAATACCTTTGAGCAGTATCTAACTTTACGACATCCTGCACACATCATAAATTCCCCAAAAGATGCCTCAGTCTTTTGACATCCCTCGCACTGCCTTTTCATCCATACTTGTTTTGAGCGCCGATTTTCAACGATTTCCTTATTAATCGCAAACACTGCAACTCTGATTCCTGTCAATGCCATAATGTTCAAACACCGATTTATCCGCACAGCAAATTGTTGCGCGTTCTCAGCTACAAGTCAGTTAATAAGAAATACAATGGAAGTTTACAAGTTTGTTCTTTCAATGCCAAAATTGCCCCAAAATAATTCTTTCTTAAACGTAACGGAACTCTCACAAGAAGATGTGTTGTAAGATGGTCCAGAATCCGCAATTGAGTAGCGGGATTAGTCATTAATTGTGTAAGTATCTCAGAAAATAAAGAACTGTCGTCAACCATTTGTTGAAACTTCTCTGATGCAAAATCATAAGCATAAAGAAGCAGTCTAAATAATTATCTAAACCTTCGGATACTTACTTTACTGTGTCGTCAATGATACCCTCTGAGTTAGATTTCACTAATTGTATCATCATGTCAACTACAGGCAATGCTTCAAATAACGCAAAATGTTCCTTCTCAGCAACTAAAGCAAAGTCCTGCATGCATTTCAAAGCGCATTCGATAACTTCTGCTACAACCCGTGAATTCAGGGTAGAATGCAACCGAGCCAATTCATATATCATACACACCAGCCATTTAACAAAAAGCCCATGCTCTTTCATGATAACCAGCCGAACATCCACAGTTGCGAGTATGACCTGTTTAGTTATTTTCAGAACTAAACTTAATGAAGGAATTATATCATTTGTATCAATAGCAACAGATTCCGGATTATTCACTCCAACCAACTGTTGTAAGTTTTGTGTCCAGTTCGCTTGAGAGAACGCAGATGCTGATCGAACAGGAAAATGGATGATCAGCTTAATTAGAGCGGCCAGTTTGTCGGGCCTTTCGTTGGAAAGCAGCCGGAATGCCAACTTCCTTGAAAACTCTGGAGAAGCAGACTGAACTTTACCCAAAAGCAAACCCAAATGGCCAGATTCCACTTGAGACAGACAATGTCTAACTGCCAATAGAAAAATACTCGCTGTACTTTTCGATCCCAACCTAGTTTCATTCTGCAGAACTCTTTCGTAAGCATCCGCAGACTGAACCAGAATACCCTGAATGTAAATGTACCATGAGTGACTATCATTTAAGTCTTTGGTCGTCCAGCTCTTCGATATCTGGATAAACTCAAAAGAGTCCCAGTCGATATTCTGTTCAGGCGGAGATACTTCATTAGCAGACATTGGGAACTGGTTAAACTCTGCTGGCAAAACTGAAGCCTCAGCTGTCGGGGTATCAACCTCAATAACATCTGACTCATCCGCATCCATTCGTCCTTCGTCGATAGGCATCCCGTTATTCCTGGTCCTCCCGCGACTATCAACTTCCATGGCATTAGATGACGTCGCTGAAGGATTTGGCCGTCGTTGCCGAGATTGTGCCGTTTGAGTTTCCTCAGCTTCGTGGTTCATTTTTGGTTTAAAATTTGTAATTGCAGAGCGAAACCGATTTGATTCAATGGTCTATTAAATACTTTGAAGCATACTGAGGATATCTTGTTTCAGGGGATCATCAACGGGTTCTGTATCCTCCTGTAGGTCCTCAAGAACTGGTTGTTCTTCATCTTGAGACGGCTGATCTTCTGAAACGACAACTTCAACTGCAGCTTGCGTCTCGATGGTCTCTTTAGGCGGGACATAACCAACTATTCTTGCTAATTGCTCCAGGCTGTCTGATAAATCCTCA
>JALGPX010000028.1:69416-92499 GCA_023515795.1 Amoeboaphelidium occidentale | reverse complement strand
TCCTTCGGGAGGATCTGGTGGCTACACCCAGTCGCAAGACCGCAGAATCGGTACTTCCAGGAGTATCAGGTTAAAGCAGCAGGTAATTTTTGTTTTTTTTACTATCTAATTCTGAATGCTGCGCGTCGGCTTGACAAGCCGGCTTGCGGCAACCTTACAAGCAGCTATCAGTCAGATTGCCGCAAGACGAGAATGGCGAAAGTATGACGACGATTAAAAACATGATATTTGTGACAAAACATCTTCTCAGCGATAAATAATTGCCAGAGATGTTCTCCCAGGAAAATGGCTTACAGATTATCTATTGCGCATTGCGGATCATGTTCAACGCTGAACCGCACTTAATCCACGATATTTGATCAGCACTGAGAGTATGGCTAACTGGGATATCGAATTGACCGCTAGCAGTTTTAACTCTTAATTTAATCTCGTTGGATTTTCCATTCAATAAATCAGTGAGACCAACAGTGGACACAGAAGCACCAGTTGCCGGAATCTTCGAATAATCGTTTGGATCATTAAAAGTCAAGGGAAGTATTCCTTGCTTCTTCAGATTTGTCTCGTGAATTCTAGCAAAGGATTTAGCGAGAATCATGGAACAGTTCAAGTATCGTGGCTGCAAAGCAGCATGTTCTCTAGCACTTCCTTCGCCGTAATTATAGTCTGCAACCACCATCCATTTCTTTCCTTGATTCTTATAAATTTCTGCAACATCAGGAATAGTTCCTTCTGTCTCCTCAGGCGACAATTGATTCTTCACACAATTAACTTTGTTGTTGTCAGCATTCAAGGCGCCAATAAGAGTATTCTTAGCAATGTTTTCCAAATGTCCCTTGTATTTCAACCAAGGACCAGCAGCACTGATATGATCTGTTGTACATTTTCCTTTTACTTTCACCAGTACAAGCAATTCTTCGAATTCTTTACCATTCCAGGCTTCAAATGGATGCAGTACTTGAAGTCTTGTGGAATTCGGATCTATATCAATTGTCTGAGAAGCATCACTCTTGTAAACTAGTGGCTGATATTCTTCTCTTCCTTGAATAAATCCTTTTGGTGGCAAATCATCTCCGTGTGGTGCTTTAAATCTAAAGTTCTCTCCATTCTCCAATTTGATAGAGTCCGTGACAGGATTAAAATCAAGGCGACCACCAAAAGCTATTGCTGTAACTATTTCTGGTGATGCGAGAAAGTTAAGAGTATTCGGATTACCATCGTTTCTGCCTTTAAAGTTCCTGTTGAAAGAGCTAACGATTACATTCTTCTCTTTCACTTCTTTTCCACGATCCCACTGACCAATACACGGGCCACAAGCATTAGCCAAAACTTTCACACCTGCAGACTCGAACTCATTCATTATTCCATCTCTTTCGACAGTAGCTCGTATTTGTTCAGAACCTGGAGACAAAAAGAAATCAACTTTTGGTTTCAAATTCTTTTCTCTCGCTTGTCTGACAAGAGATGCAGCTCTGCTAAGATCATAATAACTAGAATTCGTACATGACCCGATTAAAGCGGCTTGAACTTCTTTCGGATACTTTAACTTTTCAGAAACTTCTTTCATCATACTAATCGAGTTGCTGGCATCAGGTGTATCAGGACCATTCAAACGAGGTTCTAGTTCTGACAAATTAATCTCAATAAGCTTATCGTAACGAGCGCCAGGATCAGCTTTCAAATAGCTTTTGTTTGCGCTAGCTAATTCGGCTAAATCCGATCTTCTTGTCAATTGCAAATATCTTCTCATGCTCTCAGTAAAAGGAAATACACTTGAAGTTGCTCCAACTTCAGCACCCATATTACAAATAGTTGCCATTCCAGTACACGACAAGGATTCGACACCTTCACCAAAATACTCAACCACGTAACCTGTACCACCTCGAACAGAAAGAATACCAGCTAGCTTCAGTATAACATCTTTTGGCGAAACCCAACCGTTCAATGTTCCTGTCAGTTTGACACCAAGAACTTTCGGAAACTTAAGCTCCCAAGGGAATCCAGCTAAAGCATCAACAGCATCAGCACCTCCAACACCAATAGCAATCATGCCTAAGCCACCAGCATTAGGAGTATGAGAGTCAGTACCAAGCATTAGACCACCAGGAAAAGCATAATTCTCCAACACGCTCTGATGAATGATACCGGAACCAGGCTTCCAGAAATCAATCCCATACTTACGACATGCGCTGTGCAAAAAGTTATAAACTTCGCTCTCAGTCTCAATGCTTTTCTTCAAGTCCTCTGAAGCGCCTTTCTGTCCAACAATTAAATGATCACAGTGAATCGATGCAGGAACCGCAGTATCCTTTCTACCGCACAAATTGAATTGTAAAATCGTCATCTGGGCAGATGCGTCCTGCATCGCAACTCTGTCCGGTTGAAGTTTCACGTAACTTGAACCTCGCTCAATACTTTTCAAGTTGCTGGATGGATGAATATGCCCAAGCACAATCTTCTCGGTGAGCGTGAGTGGTGAGTTTTGCAAGCCCAACGCGACTCTGCTCTTCTGAAGTCTTTCTTGGAACTTTGCGTAATCAGCGACGTTCCTCTTTACTGAGTAAAATCTCATCATGATTCAAAAAGGAAGAATCTTCACACATACTTTATTCGAGTTTCACAGCTCATCTGACCTCTAAGTGAAAATATTTGAGCCCAATTAATGATAACAATCGGAATCCAATGAACCAACCCCATAAAGCAGCAAAGTCGATCCACTTATCACCACCATCCATACCCATTTCTTCAAGAGTTTTCGTTCCCCAGTCGAATCCTGTAGAATCTGTTTTACCTTTGAATTCATTAATGGAAATAGCTTCGAAGCCATAGAAAAAGTACGACGTTCGCAATGCCCATTGGATTTGATCAGGTAAATCAGATCCCTTGATGATGAAACCGCCGAGTAACAAAGAATAAGTCAGGATGATCATGTACACTGCGATTGCCATATTACTTGATTTGACAAAGGAAGCAATAGCCTGACTCAGGCTGAAACCAACATTGATGACCAAGAAAATAGTTATGGTGAAGAACACAAAATTCAAAGGATCACTTGTAAAATTGCACATGTAATAGACAATGGAGCCATATCCAACAGCAATCAATAGAAGAATAGGAATCTCAACAATGAACGTCGCGAACCAATAGGGCACTGTGGAATATGCACCAGATGCTCTTTCTCGTTGAAATAACAACCGATCTTCGATGATTTTTGATATTGCAGGAAGGCAAAACAGGGAGAACACACACATCAAGAACAAAAGAGCATTAATTCTGTTTCTCGAAGAAGACGCTTCATTTGGCATTTGAAAGAAGATTAAACCAACCAATAATGCGATTCCCCATGCAGACAGAGTCCGAACATACATGATTCCAGTGTCTCTTGTTGTGTTGATCCAAGTCCTTTTAATAAGAAGCCATGTTTGCTTCAGCATGGATTTGTTTCTTCTTACAAAATTCTTGGAATTTCCTGTTGACTTTGACTGAGTTGCTAATTGGATGGCCGATTGAGTATCCTTGTAGTTCTTGGATTGCTCATAATCTATAGCGAGAACTTCAGATTTGAATTTTTCTTTTCCCTTTTCGACTTCTAAGCTCGGCCTTCTAGCCTTATTGGTGTTGTCGCCTTTGAACACATCAATAACTTCTGAACTATTATCAGCGCTCAAAACAACATCCAATATGAACTCAGCAGGGTTCATGTAAATCGGACAATCGTATCCCTTATTCTTGAAGTATTCAATCGACGCTAAAGCACCTCCAAAGTATACAATTTTGCCAGCATCTAGAATCAGCAAGTTATCGAACATTTGGAAAATCGTTGAGCTTGGTTGGTGTATTGTGCAAACAATAGTGGTGTTATACGTCTGACACAATAATTTAACTGCTTTGATCACATTCAACGCATTAACGCTGTCCAACCCTGAAGTCGGCTCATCGAGGAATAACAGGCCAGGTTTTGTAACCAACTCAACTGCAATACTCAAACGGCGAGTTTCACCTCCAGATATACCACGCTTTAATGCATCACCAACTCTGCTATTCTTGACTTTCTCTAATTTCAAGGCTTTCAAGATTGCAGTGATCCTAGCATCCTTCTCTTTGCGATCATACTGAGGATCAACAACCTTAAGGTCATAGGCATAAGACAAGGTTTCGTAAACAGTCAAGTTGCCCAAAAATACATCATCTTGCATCACATATGCAGAATTAGACTTCCAGAATTGCTTGCCATACTCAGTCTGTAACAAGACCACTGAATTGTCTTGAGATTTTAAGCCGATGCTCCCAGACAATTTTCCTGATTTCTGTCTTCCTGCCAGTATATCAATAAGAGAAGTCTTGCCAGCTCCACTAGAGCCCATGATCACATTCAATGTTCCTGCTTTGAAGTAGCCAGATACATTGTTCAAGATCTTTGATCTCCCCTGATCACTTCCTGGACTGATTTTATTAGCCTTATGTTCCTTCTTAAGAGGCACAACATAATTAAGATCGTGAAAGAAGAGATCCATTATCGGGTAAACGAAACTGTTTACTGAAACGATCAGGCACCAAACAGAACGACAAGCTCGTCAAACTATTTTCAGGGTTCTCATTATGAAATTTACAGTTTCTCAGAATTTGGGTTACCAGAAATCCGGAACGAAACGCCCCTTTGCGATTGTGCTTATAATTGGATTTGCAGTGCTTCACTTTCTCATTATCGCATCATATTTGGGTGGAAGCTTGAATAACTCAACTCGCTGGAATCAATCATCAGAGCATTATCAAGAAAAATGCGAAAACTTACACAGAAAACCGTCTACGCCTCCCAGGCCTGCATTTGATAATCCCAGAGGATACAGTGCTCCTTCGATTCTGTTCAAGCACTGCGTAATTTGGGACGGACTGGGCAATGAGTTGTATGATTATGATATTCTCACAAAGAACGGCACCATCATTCGTATTGCGAAGGATTTATCGTCTTCCGGGAACACTTGTGACTTTGTTGTTGATGTTCAGCTGAAGCTGGTTACACCTGGTCTGGTTGATATGCATTCCCACGCTGGTGTGGATACTTGGCCAGCTCTACACGCTACAAATGATGTTAACGAAATGACTGGACCAACTCAGCCTCAGTTGAATTCTAGAGATGGTTTTAATCCTGCTGATCCCGGAATTTATCTTATATCAGCTGGCGGTGTTTCCACATCTTTAATTCTGCCTGGGAGTGGAAATATCATGGGCGGTGAAGCATTTCTGATCAAGAATCGCAAGATGAGGACTGTAGAAGAGATGACTTTTAACTATGGTTTGTCTGGCAGTTCGCGTGACAGCAGCTTTCGTTACATGAAAATGGCTTTGGGCGAGAATCCAAAGAATGTTTATGGAAGTTCAAGAGTTCAAACCAGAATGGGTTTAGCGTGGCAGCTTCGTAGTATGTTTGATAAAGCTTTGAAGTTGAAGAAAGATCAGGATGGTTGGTGCTCAAAGGCATCGGGAGGCTACGCAGTTGTTTCTGATGAATTTCCAGAGGATTTGTCACTGGAAAGTTTAGTCGCTCTACTTCGCGGACATGTAAAATTGAATGTGCATGTGTATGAAACTCAGGACATGGAGACTCTGTTTCGAATTGCTTCACAATTTAATGTTCCCGTTGCTGCTATACATCATGCCACTAGTGCGCATTTGGTTGCCCCATTCTTAAGAGGCCTCAGAAACGAAAAAGCGGAATTATTTGGTAATTTGACTGTGGCTTTATTTTCAGATAGGGGATACTACAAGTATGAAGCGTACAAGGCATCATTCAATGCTCCATCTGTTTTGAAAGAAGCTGGAGTTCCCTTTGCTTTCAAGTCTGATCATTCCGTGACAAACTCACAGTTCTTACATTATCAAGCAGGAAAGGCAGTATATTATGGAATATCTCCACATGATGCCATCCAGGCCGTTACTTCAGTTCCTGCTAAGGCTTTAGGAGTTGATCATCGTGTTGGCTCTGTGAGGGAAGGAATGGATGCTGACTTGGTAGTATGGAACAAGAATCCCTTCTTACAAGTTGGTGCTATTCCTGATTCTGTTTACATCGATGGCTTTCCGGTTTATGAGAAAAAGATTGTTGGAGAAGCTACAGATTTGAAGACCAAAATTGAAGTTCCAAGTGTCGACAACGATTTTTGTAAGACTTTGGAAAAGAATTTGAAGGAAAATTCCACTTTCATCAAGTTTACGGGTCTTTCTTGGATTCATTTAAATGAAACCACCTATTTGGAATTAAACAAAAGCGGCGTTGCTGTGGTTAGACTAAATGACTCTCTTGTGGATGAGACAGGAGAGATCACGGCTAAGAGCGCTTCTTTGGTCTGTTTTGGAAGTGGATCTAGTTGTCCCTCACATATCTATTTGAACTTGGTTAACGTTAACACTGACGGAGGTACTTTAATGCCAAGTCCTATTGTCTTGAACTCAAAACTCGGCAGCACTGAAATTGATCAAGAGTCAATAACGAATGGAATGGCTCTTGATGAAGCGATATGGGATGAGCTTATTATGGATGGAGGTTTAAGTGTTGCATCGTCTCTCGAAACAGGAATCAGTGATGGTTACAAGTACGATTTGAGTTATAGTAAACAACTGGAAATTGCTACAAGGGCTGGGATCTCCTTTACAATGGCTATTCCAGCAGTTCCAATGGATGGTGTTGTAATGGGTAAAAGTGCGTTGTTGCGAACTGCTGCATTCCCCGGAAGAGCAATATTTACAGGAGGTATTATCAAGGAAGAGATTGGAATTCATTTGACTATTGGAAAGCACGTATCTGGAGGCTTAGTCAGTGCTCTGCAGGGTCAAATGAATTATATCATGCAATTGTTCAAGCGATGCATTCGGAAATTCTCTAGTCGCAACGTTTCAGGCGCTGGAAGCTCTATTTCTTATGATTTCGCCGACGTCCTAACAGGAAAGATTCCTTTGTTCGTCCATGTTGATAATGCGGAGCAGATAGCTGCATTGCTTAAAGTCAAAGTAGACGCTGAACGGGAACTGAAAGAAGAGACTGGAATCGTTGCGAAGATCAAAATGGTTCTTGTGGGTGGTTCCGAAGCGTATATTCTAGCAAAAGAGTTGTCTGCACATAATATCTCAGTAATACTCAGTCCTCTAATGTCGATTCCAGAAGAATATGAGTCTCGGCGCACAAGAAGTTATTCATCTCTAGACCACCCGATCCTTACAGGAAAGAAGTTGAACTTGAGTCAGAATTTAAAAACCCTGAGAGATCATGGCGTACCAATTGGAATAGCTTCTAACGAAGTGCACGAGATCTTTTGGGATGCTGCCATTGCACGTGAAATGTCTGGACAGTTACTGGATGGTAGTGATGTATCTCAAAAAATGAGTTTTCACGAAGCAGTTGGTCTTATCACTTGGAATGCAGCCAAACTTATTGGTGTTAAAAAGGAGAATGTTGGTTCTATCAATGTTAAGAGGGGAGGTCTCAATATGGTTGTTTTTGCAAATGGACATCCATTGCAATCATTTAACTCAAAAATGGTGTTTTCGTTTACTACTAGAGGAGAAGAGAGTCTTGGTCTATCCGAAAGAATGTCGAAAATACTATGTAATCCTAAGCAAATTTGAACTGGTCCGTGAACAATAGAATAGTATCGCTCGTGGTTCTAAAAGGCACGTAATAACTGTCTAAAAGGTGCTACAATTTATGATGATTTAACCGGTGCCTCTTTACCGCCATAAGAGTTGTTGCGACATTCATTTTTGGTTGACATGAGTGATCGAGTTAGAACAAGAAGGACATCTACCAGATTCTCGTCATCTCCATCAACTGGTTCATCACTGAGTCCCTCCACTTGGGGACGACTGGCAGGAGACTTTGCCCCAGCATATCATGAAGTTCTGACACCTTTACCAAACTATGATGAGTCCCTCAACGTTCCAGTGCTCACACAAGTACATTGGATCTATGATCATACTCTTATGCTTTCTTAGACATACTTCTCGACTCCTCAATTCGAAGGTAAAGTTATTCCAAAGCATCTGAGGGAAAAGACTATTGGAAGATTTATTCAATGTAAGTGCTGCGACAATCTATTGATTCATGATCATTAGTGGCTTTAACAATACTTACTTTTGGAATAATGCTGACTGATATGAATCGGTATGTACCAGCTACCTTGCTCTGGGGCCATTTACTTTCCATGTATATTCTGATAGCAACACATGTTCTTGATGATTCTTCATCTGGAATTAGTGCAAAATCATACAGATGGACACACTTTGTATTCGAAGCGACTGCGAGCCTTTGCTGGTCACTTCTGCTGATAATCACTCCGTGGACTTTCATTAATAATGTATCATTACTTGTAACAAGCATACTGATTCCACTGATATGGTTCATACATCTGGCGTATTCTGGATATGTTCTTTTTTACTTAAAAAATATAGAGCAAGACGAGGGTATATTCCCAAATTTAGTTGTTCGCGAGGATGGTCGTGTAATGCCAAATCAAGATATTATGTCATGGTTAGCTCAGCCTCGGAACAAAGCCAGGTTAATACTAAGTTACATATATCTCCTCATAAACTTATGGGATTCTTCTCAAAAAGGAGAAGCACAAGTGATAGCGGCACTCAATCTGGCTGTTTGTCTGGTATTCTGTTTGGATGGAGCTTGGCGAGGTAAAGTGTCTCTAGGTAAACGAGTGCTGATGGAATTATGTTATGACTCAGGTATTAATACGTTACTAGTCGTCCTTGTGACTGCATCAAGATTCCACCACGATTCTTCTTATGATCAGAGTATTGATTTCTTCGTCTGGACTGCCGTGTTGTTTCATCTGTATGTTACTGGTTGGAATGTGAATCGATACTTATCACGGGATGGACGCTGGAATTCGATGATCACAAAGTTCGTTAGCTTTATCGATAGCATTCCGTTCTTTAAGTATGTTTTCGAGGCTGGGCTACCGAGACAAGTAACAGAAGAGCAGCAAAACTTGGTCTCCAACGAAGCGAGAAATCTCTAGTCCAACATGTTTCGCAGAAAAAATAAAACCAACTTCGAACCTGCGCCCATAGAGAATACATCCGATTTAAAGAGTAAATCTTCCGGCGACGGTGATATGGCCCAAAACTACGAGAAGAATTCAGTGTTGGTTCATGACAGATTTTGTCCTTCGCTAAGTTCATCCTTTTGGCTCATATTTCTATTCCGAGCAATTACGACTACATCTATGCCTTTTATATCGGACTGTGACGAGACTTTTAATTATTGGGAACCTCTGCATTATTTACAGTACGGCTATGGAATGCAAACTTGGGAATACTCACCAGATTATGCAATACGGAGTTACGCCTATCTAACGCTATATGGATTTCCTGCATTTATATTCGATAAGTTTCTTGAAGTTATCCCTTTAAGTGTCGTACATGTCTGGCGTCGAATGATTGTATTCTATCTGGTTAGATTGGGCTTGTGTGCTGTAACAGCATACGTCGAAGCGAACTATTACCGCGCGGTTGTGGAGAGAGTGAGTTCCAGGGTAGGCTGGTACTTATTATGGCTTCTTATTCTTAGCCCTGGGATGTGGCAAGCATCTGTCGGTAAGTTATCGTGATTGTTTCAACTTACCTGTAGCATTTTTACCTTCGACTTTTGCCATGTACACAACTATGTGGTGCTTCACGAGTCTCATGCACTCTTATCATCTTGGAAGGCTTCCTTTGAATTTCCATGCTGCGTGGTTGTCTATAGGCATGCCAATACTCTGTGTGGCTTTCGGCGCGATTTGGGGTTGGCCATTTTCAGGGATTGTGGGAGTCCCTCTTGTTTTAGAAGAAGTTTTCTTGAGAAGTTGGAATGGCGGTAAAAATGCTGAGAAGTGCGTTCCAGAAACATTTCAGCGGTTTGGCATGGTCATCTTATCTTCATTATTGTCACTTCTTATACTTCTTACTCCTTTAATGGGTATAGACTATTTGTTTTATAAAAAGTGGGTCGTCGTTCCTTGGAATATTGTGCAATACAACGTTTTTGGGAAAGAAGGGGGAAGTGAATTATATGGAACTGAACCTTGGTGGTATTACATTGTTAATGCTTCGTTGAATTTTAATGTGGCTTTTGTGATGGCACTAATTGCTCCTGCCGTGGTTGCATTTTCATATAAGTATGCATACAATGATATTGTTTCTTGCATGAATGTTGCATACTTGGCATCATCCGCTGGTCGTCCTTACCAGCTGCTTACTGTTCAACTGGTTCCTGTTTATCTTTGGCTTATTGTATTTAATTTACAACCTCACAAGGAAGAACGGTTTCTATACGTCATATATCCATCATTATGTTATAACGCCTCAGTAGCAATAAGTTTTATAAGAACTTGGCTTTCACGGAAGTATTCAGCAAATAAGAAGGTAAGCATTTAAGTCTTCAAGTAATTTTTTAGTTTTCTAAGTGGCCGCGGATATTCTCTACTTTGTTCTTCATTGGATTTACGACTTTGTCTATCATGCGAATAGCAGCAATTCATTTGCATTATGGCTCTTCCATATCCCTTTACCAAGACTTATTCAAAGAAATACATACAAACCAGACTTCTGTGAACAATGTCAATGTTTGTATAGGAGATGAATGGTATCGGTTTCCGTCGCATTACTTTCTACATGACAAAGCAAGGTTACTATGGGTTGAAAGTGGTCCAAAAGGCTTATTACCCAAATACTATGCCTCCGATAAAGAGGCACCATCAGCATCATCAACGAATGGGGTTTTAGATTTTATTCAGCAAAGAATTGGAACATATCTTTCTGCCGACGGATTCAACAGCAAGAACCAAGAAGACAAGTCCAGATACTCGGTAAGCCTTGCTATTTAATATTAATTCCCTAGGATCCTTCCTTGTGCCACTTTTTTATTACGCTTGTATCACACGATCTTTCACCAATTGATGCAGAAGAGTTGAAACGAACTGGTTTGCAGCGAAAAGTCAAGAGCTTCAAATGCCTTCCATTCTTAGACCGGTCTACGCCTAGCCTTCACCGGGCCTTTTGGCTTCCATTATTTTTCAAAAGAGAACAAAATGTTAGATGGGCTCAATATTGCTGGTTCAGAGTGAAGTGAATGTGGGGGCCTAAATTCTTGTTGCGAGCACAAATCTATAAATAGATTACAATTTTTGAATTCTTTCAATGTCTCAGAACCCGTTCCCGACTGTTCAAAGTTATCCTCCAGGATGGAATGACCCTCCAGCAGATATATTCAGCAAGAAGAACGATAAAGCTGATGCCAACATCGATTGGAACTTCATACTCACAACTCTTACTCAACTTCAGCAGGAATGTGATGATATTGTAGAAAAGAATGTAAGAGATCTTTCAGAGCAGATAATTAACTCAACTTCAGGCATCTTCTCAACAAAAGCGCATGTTAGACGACGCCAGGAAGAAAATCGGACCTCTTTTAGCAGTTCTCTCAAGATCACCGCAGGATGCTGGTGATGACGGTCAGATACTGACAGAACTTTCTTCAGCAATTGGTAAGAAGGAACATGATGTTATTCAAGCCGTTATTTCCAAAATCCTTACGAATCAATTCTCCAGCAACCCGTCCCAGTATCAATGGGTCAATGGAATTAAGCAATTGGTCAGAATCGCGTATAACGGCAAATAGACTAAACTTCATTTTCTTTACACAATGAGGCCATACAACTTTTCCGCTGCTATTGGTGTTGTTTCAATTCTTTTGCTTGCGTTGGTTTCAGCTTCAAATCACGATGCGACACACGTACAAATCCGCAAAAGAAGCTCTGGTATGCTCGAAGGTAACGTTAGATATGATACTTGCTCAATTGGGAGTCCTAAATCGGGATCCCAATTAGTTCCAGGAAGTTGCATCAAGGTCGAAGGTCCGAAAGGCTCTGCTATCCTAAAGATCGATGGTATAGACTCAAAAGCACCAGAAGGAAGCGTAAAAATGTCCCCTGAAACGTTTACTCACGTATGCGGTGACAATGGTGATCAAAGAGAAGTTAAGGCGTCTCTCACACAATGTCCTGCACAATTGAGTGGATCTAACAATCCTTTATCAGGAAACTTGGTCTCTTTGGGACCTCTTGGAACGAAATCCGCAGTTAAATCAGATGCTTCAAAAACAGCATCATCAATGGGTCTTCTGGTTGCATTATTCTGCTCATTGCTGCTCCAATAAATGCAAAAGAAATTTATTATCATTTCCGTACCTTTCTGACGTAATTACCGACAATCTTCTTGAGCTTTCTCAATTGAGTTCTTGTTGCATAGACAGGCTTTCTCAATCTGCTTTCTTGTCTACTTGTCTTACCGCTCCTCTTCAGCCTGAAGTTTGACCGCATTCTCTTTAAATTTCCGCGTGCAGCAGGTAGCCAACGATCCTTCACGTCCTGTTTTACTTCCTCGGCGCGTGTTAGTCTTTTGGGCAAACTATCGTGAATCTTGTTGTACCCAAAAGGATACGCTTTAGGCTTTGATGGTATTGAGCCAACAGGCATAAAATCTCTATGAACGTATTTAATGCCACGAGTAAAAGTAAAATTTGGTCGTTGGTACGCTGCGGAGAGTCTGAACAATCCTGTACTAAATCGTTGCAAGATCATGTCACAAAAAAACTATTAAGACTCTGTGAGGTCACATAACATCTCCTGTGGAACCTCTTTAGGATATAAAGTTCTTATCGGAATTATCATCTTGTAGATGTCTTATCCACAGAATGACTGTTTCAATGTTGCAAGATCACCGCTCTCAAACAGCTGCACCTATAGGAAACGGCGCAAAGCACATCCCGCTGAGCCACTTTAGGTTCCCAAAGAATACGAATGCGGCAACAAAAATAGAAAGCCAAGTCTCTTCTCAAGTGTTCAGAATTAAATGTAAACCTAAAATGTTCCCTTTGGATGTAAACGTGGAATGGTTGATGGGCCAAGCTTGGAATCCTTTGCTGGATAGATTTCGCTTCTCTGTAAGTTACAGCTGGTTCTTAAAGAATATTAACAGTTAAAGGGAAATTCTGTTTTTATTAGAAAGTTTGAGCCAAGTAATGATAAGTGCGTTATTGTGCAACTTCTCGCGAGCGAACAGGCCATCTTGGTACTGAGCAACGATGAAGAAGTAACTTTTTTCCATTAAAGTTTAGCCTTAATGTTTTAGATGGCAAGTTCTTATCTGTCTAATTTATTTCTCGGCAACTTTATGAAGGTGAAACTGGACGAATTGAATGTTATTGACGCTGGTTTGGGTCAGAATGTTGAAGATATCATGTTCTTCTGTGGGAGTATTCACTCTGCCTTTAACATCTGGGCAAATGATCTCATTGAGCAGCAGCTTTCCTCGAGATCATCACGCTGAGTGCTCTGCGCAATAAATTTAAGTTTAATGCGACTTGTTCCAGCCTCTCAGCCTTGTTTTCAATCAAAGAGCAAAAGCATGTCGACGAAACAAACAAATTCCAAAGTGCTTCTGCCTGGTATTACTGGGCGGTAAGTTTCAGAGTGATAATTGTAATGATCTTTAGTAAAACAGGAGTAAATGTGAATAAACTGGGAGCTGAAACAAGTCTTGAAGATTGGTTTGCTTCCTCTGGTTCGGATGTGTCTGATGTGGAGAATCAAGTTGCTTTTACTAATGCGCCGATTGTTTTGAAGCCCTTGCCTACTACTTTAGCTTTTGATAAGGCAAGAGGGCACATCTTCTCCAGAAATCCATTCATTAACAGAAGGCTGGCGTATGAGAGTGATCTGGAAGAAGGTAATGCTTGGAGTTTACTGTAACTCAATTTTAAAGATGCTATTGATGTTGATAAGATGGTTGCTCCTAATAGGATGGCCAGGTCGATAGTTGGTCCTCCTGTTTCAAAGAGAAAGTCAATATCATGGCAATTGCCTTCAAGCGATACAGGCGATGACGAGAGCGAGATATCTGTAAAAAGGCCTGCCACAACTGTAACGAGAGTTCCTAGAAGAAAATCTAGTACAGGCTCAAGAGTTAGCATGTCTGGTTCGGTGACATCAAGCAGTGCAGGGTCAACAAACGATGTTTCAGCTGCGAATGAAAGCAGCTTTGACTATGTGTTTCGCAGAGATTCAAATAATCTTTCCGTCGGAACAAAGAAATTCAGTCTTGGAACTTTTGATGATGTCTCAGCTTACGCTTCACGCAAGGATAGCGTTTTGGAGACTGATAACAAATCACTGGGATCTGTTTACCCAGAAAATCCTGAGGTCGAAATTACCTATGATGATGTTTCAATGCGCTCTGAGGCAAAATCTTCTCGTTTTGATGATATTTCAAGACAAGAAACGTATGGAAATTCTATGGACATTGCATCTGTTGGAGTACCATCGACAAAATCAGGCCTTGTGACTGCTGCCTCTGAAAAATTCAATGAAAATACGTCTATACGTGGAGTTAAATCAGATTATGCTCCCATGGTTGTTGATGGCGCCAACAGTAACTATGATGATGGAATGGCTGATGCTACATCAAATCATACTAGCCATCGTTATCATGAGCTTATGTCTATTCCAGAGGCTCCAGATCGCATGTCAAGTATGTTGGATGAGCCTAATTATCCAGCAGATGAGGAATATGACAGTGAACCTGTTATTTCTACAAAGAAGAAATCCCGTCGTCCAACTGTTCAACTCACGCAAAGTGATACAGAAGAGCAACCAGCCAAGCCAAATAATCATCGAAAGAAGACAAAAAATCCTCAGCTTGAATGTATAATTATGCAAATTGATATCTAATGTGTAGTGAAAATCTATCAGAAAGGCGGTCTTCGTGAAGAGGAGACGGAAGACGGGCAAAAGGTGAAGAGAAGTGCGAGAATGCGGTACAAGCCGCTTGAATATTGGCGCAATGAGCATGTGAAATTTGGGCGCAGAAAATCAGGTAACGCTTTTTTACTCTGCTGAGACATTTAGGAAATTTCCCTGTACCTGTTATTCAAGAAATTGTTAGAGTTCCGGATGAAGAGAAGAAGCGTTCAAAGAGCAAGAAGAGCAGAAGTGGATACAAAGTTGAAATCGACCCTGTAGTTACAGTAGTTGATCCTTTTACTGAGGAACTTGTTGATGAAGGTATTTTGTAGGCAAGTTATTCACTCATTCTAGATATTATCCATCCTCCTGTCGAGCCAAAGTTTAAAGAATCAAAACATGGCACTTTTAAGCTGGCTAAATTGTTAGCTGATCCATTCAACCCTAATCTTTGCGCTGGAATGATGTCGTTTCCAAAAGGCTCAGAGAAGCCGATTCGCAATAGTGGAAATATCACTACTGTTTGTTATGTTCTCTCTGGAGAAATTGAAGTGACAATCAACGAAACTACAGTTATTATGCCTAGAGGAAGCTCATTTTTGATCCCTAAACGAAATCACTTCAAAATTTCAAACAATGGCTCACGAGAATCTAGAGTATTTTTTGTTAATGACAGAACAGAACCTGTGCAGCTTGAGAACAAAAATGATTAAAATTTTAATATATGAAAGTTTTATGAATTGTTTCCTGTTATAAGCTCAACGTCAAAATCCCCGCCATAAATTCCTACACATGCCTTAAAGAAATTTTCCAAAACACTGCGTTGATGAAACAATGACTGATTCAACATTAAGCCTTCAGGACCTTGAGGCGCTTTTAAGAAAAAAGCCAGCGATGAAAGGATAGGGTATAAACGCTTAAATCCTGACGTTTGCAGAGGGAGATCATTTCCAGATACAAGGAATTTGATCCTTGTCATCAACTCTGCGACAATAACAAGGTCAATAATAATTGGTGCGGCCAGCAATGAATCTTCGCAGGTGTTATGAATTGCGATTGTGTTTCTGCCTCCCATGAATATTTCACTGTAATACTCATCCATGGCTCTCTTAGAATCTCCAACCGCTGGAACGTACTTAATTACAACCGTATGATCTGGCTTCTCCGCTTTCTCGAATAGAACACGATTTGTACTTACCATATCATCAACCAAATTAGTTTTTGAAATCTCTTTAGATCTAAACTGCAGTGGAGCAGATAGATTTTTTCCATCATTATTACCAAGATGATTGTAACTTGTAATCGCTAAAGGCTTGAGTCCAGAACATAGCAAATAATCTGTCATTACAGCCTTCAATTTCGTTTGACCTGTTTTAAAGTCATCGCCTGCAATGAATACATCATGCTTCAATGCCAAGTCCATAACGCCTTTAACCAAAGTATTCTGTGGAGAGCCATTTATAAAAACACAGTCTTCTAAAATAGACGCAACAGCAAAAATGGTTGAAGGAGACACTTCATCATTATTTTCATCAATAACTTTCATGAGACCTTCAGCTGTATCAGCAGTATTGCCCATGCCCATGGACCATCGCTCAGTTGTAGCAGTCCATAAAACAACAACTTTATCGACGCCTTTCGTTCTTTTGAACTCGCGAATATCAGAACGAATTTTTTCTAATTGTTCTCTTTTTGAACCGTTCACCAAATTGTTTGCTCTGCTGCCCTGATTTTCAGCGATAAAGTTTGGCGAATAAATCGACGGCAAAGGAACCATTTTTTTCATATCGTCGTAGATTTGTCTCTTTAAGTCAGGCTCAAGTACTTTAGACTCGTCCATGGCAGTGGCTAAATCGTTTCCACAGATATCCCAACCTCCAACAACTAAATCATTCGGATGAACAAAAGGCATTAATTCAAATATCGGAACATAAACGCTTTGGCCCTGCTCATCGTTGCCAAGCTTAACTGTAGACGACATGACCATTGAACCGTAATAATTCGATGTTTGAACACCTTCTTTGGTGCGCCATAAAAGTTTTCTTTGATTTGCCAAGATACCAGCGGTTACCGTAGTCCCATTATTTCCACCCCATCCGACCATCATTAGCCTACCAAAATTTAGTCTGATAAGACTGTTACTTCTAATTACCCTGTCTTTGGGATCTTTGTGTTCGTTTCGAACTGGTAATGCGTCGTTTTTGGTGTAATGCGCTTCGTGCCCTCATCAATACGATAAGCCGTGTGTAGATACTTTGACACGATTTTTGCGTCACGCTTCTGCACGGTGTCGCTCTGAAGTGTGAAATTCATTACTAATTGGCACCTTACGAAGGAAATCGAAAGCGAGCAAAAATCGCACGTGCCAAAAATCAATAGCTTGCAAACCGCTTTACTGTTTTACAACGAGAATGTCTCCCTCTATGGTAAGAGGCTCTTGTGCATCTAAAAATGAGTCCCAAAGACCATCTGAGAAGCTTTTTTGTAATTCTGGATTAAAGCGCTTCCAAATCTGAATTGCCTTGTCTTCAAAAATTGCTGCTTCATTATCCGTAATTAATAAAACAGTTTCTCTTGGAGAGGTAGATCTGTTCTGGTTCTGCTTTGATATGTTTGACTTCTCAAATGGAAATGTTTTACCACGAAGCCAAAACAATTCTCTCCTGATGCACAAATAGAAATATAACAACTCCAAATCATCTCCAGTTTCATCTTCGCCACATTTATGACCTAATAAATGACTGATATACACTTTCCTCAGCTGCCTCTCTGCAACGAGCTTCTTGTCTTTAAGCCAGCTATGGAAATTTGGGCTTTCAAGAAATCTTGCATAGAACTCTGATATCTTTGCAGTGGACTTGAATGAGATCTTGGGATTCTCGTTAGAGCTTAACTGCAGTAGAAACGCAGCGTAATTGAAAGGTCTGATCTTAAAAGCATGCAAAGATGGAGGATAACAAAATTCCACTCCAGTTTGAGAATGAACAGATCTTTGTTTTGCAGTCAAATTTTCCTTCAGGAATGGTAACGAGGGACTCGGTATTAGACTAGCAAAGTACCTATTGAGCGGATTAAGAAATTGTTCAGTAAATTGAACAAAGTGTCTCCTTATGAGTTCATTTAAGACGTAGCCCTTGTGCGGTTTCGCCGATGCACCAATATTGTGTTTAGGAGAAGAACCATTCGATGGGCTCATAGAAGATGATATTGTGGATATGAAAGACTTGAAACTTTTCCGTGGATCTGGAGTCTTTGTAGCTTCTTGTGTTCCTTTGAATTGCTCATGTCCGACTGCTTGAGCCATGATATGATCCAGAGTTTGAATGAACGTTTTGTCTTTGATTAAGTAAGGCTTGTGGTGAGAAGTAAGGCCAGGACTCAAATGCATTGATGATGCCTTTTTTCGTATCGAAGGACGTACAGCTTTCGGAGAATCTGACTTTTCATTTGTGCTCGAAGGTGATGGTGATGCTGTTGAGTTTCCGACGAAAGACGGCAGTTGAGAAAATAAACTCCCATTTGATACACAGAACTTGTGAGGCCAATCCTCTAAGGCTTTGATAAAGAAAGGGTTTGTGACTCCGAGAAGAATGAATTTGTTCTCATGAGAAACCTCGTTCTCAAAAGCAGTCCCCTGTGGTGATTCCACTAAATCATTAATTCAAAAAATATAAAGTATACCATTCTTTCTGAACGAATCTCCTAGTTTCAAACTAGATGAAGAAAGAGAACGAGAATGATCATTCTTATAGATAGAGATGCCAGAGACCAACTTCATGTCGCTGTCTCCAATGGAGCTGGCGCTGCTCATGGGACTTTTAAATAGTGAACTCGACAAATTATGACCGTAACTGATTTTAAGCCTGGATTTTCCTGCGAATAATTTTGTAAGTCTACTGAAATCCATGTCTTGTATTGTAAAGTATGGTCTGAAATCTCCCCCAAATGGTAAAGGCTTTATCAATTCCGTAAGCCACCAAATTGTTTCACTAACAATAACTTGACTTCTACCAAATACGACTAAAGGCTCTCCAAGAACCATTAACTCCCATAAAGTCCATAAACTGTCAAAGGAATCCGCAAATCGCAGGAAACATCCAAGAGAACTTCCAGGATAATCAGTATTCGGGAAATTCATTAAGGATTCTCGTTTGAAGTATAAAGAGTCTTCATGTTCTGAGTGCGTCAGGAAACCGCATGTGTGCAAAATTGATGATGGAATACTTGCAAGTATTTGTTCCCGCCTTAATAATTGAAGCTCTTTGGAATCAAAAGAAGGAGCAAGGCTTATCGGACTTCTAGGAATAGATGTAGGAAGAGATTTCAAAACCAAGCCGCTGCTCTCCAATAATTGCGATCTACACCCAAGAGCTGCTGGTATCTCGACAATTAGTCCTGTATGATCAAAAACGAGTTCCAGCGTTTTCCCTTGCTCAATCTGAGGCCACGAAGCGATCTGATAGAAAGCATTTGTGAGAATTTGTCTAGCATCAGAGGCTAAGGGTTGTTCTGACGTTCTTGAGCTCTGATTTAAATCAGAATTTCTTAAATACTCGTGAAGTTCAAAGTAAGATCTTCCCATTAATGCCGCAAGCCTGAGAAAAAGACCAGGATATGGATGAATAGATAGAATAACCAAAGATTTTTGCATGTAACCTCTTCGATAAGTAGAGTCTTTGGTTTGTCGGAAGAACACGTAACCGTAGAGGTATTCATCGGATGAATAGGACAAACATGTTGCTTCTGAGGAAACGCTTCTCGTCCATGATGAAGATGGACATCGAAAACTAAAGAGAGTATCTCCCGTGCTAGAAGATGAATCAGGAAAGCTAGAAAACCGTCTAAATGATAATCATAAATAAAAACCCGTAAAACGCATTCTTACATGTTAGACTTCTCAGTCTCATCTAATCCTAAGCCTGGCGGATAAGAATATTCAATGGTCTGGCCAACATCAAGATCAAAGTCCAGTAACACAATCCCAATCGCCCATAACCGAAATCGCTGTAAAGACGCAGTATCAACCTCGTTATCCAATATCGGCGTCAATGGCGATTTAAGAGATCCCCCTGAGTCGCTTTTAGTATCAATCTTCAGAGATGGCCTTTGCTTAGAGGTCTGATTTCGATTTGTAGTATCATCGTCCTCAGTCTTCTCCACTAATAGATCCCTATCCATCTTGTCAAGTATGTCGTCATAGTTGCTGGTACTAGCTCCATCCAACGTAGCAGATCTCTCTGTGGAATCCTTTCCTGCATCAGAACTGAAATCATCGGCATTGCTGTCCAACCTCGACGCTGCACTAGCGAATGAACCATCATCGGAATAGGTCTCCGTAATTGACCGGGTCGCTAAACTGTGAGTCGAAGTGTCGTACCCATTGTGGTCATCTGGGAACATGCGGCTGCGCAAGGCGCTAATGTCGCCATCAAGATCATTTTCCATAATAGGGCAAGTAAATTCTCTAAACTTAGGTCTCAGGAAGTTACTGAAAGATTTTAATCGCGAAATAGACAGTTTGAACTTATTACGGCGTCAGAGCACTTGCGCCGCGTCTGTGAACAAATGTTTCACAATTTCCCAGTTCCAAATGATCGCTGAACTGTTTCAACTTTGGTTTCTATTGCTGGTTCCATTAACGCAGGCATTCTTTGCCGATACTGCGGTAACAATTTATATATTGCCCTATGCTCATCTGTCAAGGTCGAAAAGGAAGTCGCAACTGCGTCAAAGAACATTCCTGTTTCAGTTATTCTTTACCTGAAGGAGCAGGCCGCTTTCCAACAAGATCCCAATTATCTTCAACTATATCAGGACAAGCAGAAGGATTCCGAACAGTTTGGTGACTATGTTGTTGAATTCTTGCAGAGAAGTGCAACGGAACAACAAGAATTATTGGTGCAAACACTTGAGGCTCTTCCGGACGTCAAAAGAATAAGATCCCTGTATGTTGCCAATGCTGTTGTAATTGATATTACTTCCTCTGAAGTTTTGGAAGAGATCCGTAAGCTGGATGTTGTTGAGAGGGTCGAGTCCAACAAGTGGTTTCGTGTGAAGCTAGAGAACGATAAGCAATACGATGCATTCTCCGCAAGTTACGATCCTTATCTTCGTTTACAGGCGGACAGAAGATTTGCTGGTTACATTAACGATGTTGCAGAAGAAAGCCAAGAGAAGGCTGACAACAATCCTGAATGGAACATCGAATGGATTCACGCCACTGAGTTGTGGAATGAATCTATCACTGGTAAAGATTTGATATATGGAAACGCTGATACTGGTGTAAATTATCTACATGAATCCCTTGTTGATAATTACTTGGGCAGAAAAGTTTCTGCAGAAGGAAATATCACATTCGATCATAATTATGCTTGGTTTGATGGTGTCAAGGATTCTGACGTTGGTAAAAAGTTTGTAAACAAGAGATTAGAAGAGCCATTCGATGATAATGGTCATGGAACGCACACAACATCGACCGCTATCGGAAGAAAAGGAGTCGGAGTTGCTCCAGGAGCAAAATGGATGGCTTGTAGAAATATGATTAATGGTGTTGGATCTCCAGAAACGTACCTGGCCTGTTTGCAATTCTTTTTGGCTCCTATAGGTAAGTATATGCATGTCCATTGTTGATTTTTCTAGATTTGCAGGGCAAGAATCCAAAGAAAAAGCTCAGACCAGTTGCTGTTGGAAATTCTTATGGATGTCCTAAATCTGAGGGATGCGGTAAGTTTTCTGACTTCTTTCTAATTACATTAGCTGTCCATACGTTTACAAAAGCTGTTGAAAATCTAAGGGCTGCTGGCGTCTTCATGTCTGTCTCTGCAGGAAATGAAGGACCGATGTGCTCCACAATTGGAAGTCCTCCTGGCTATGAGCCTTCAGTAATCAGCGTTGGTGCTTTAGGATTTAAAAGCAATAATATTGCTTTCTTCTCTTCAAAAGGACCATCATATCACCTTGGTAAAAGCAAGCCTATTATTAAGCCTGATATCGCTGCGCCAGGATCTTCAGTCAGAGCTGCCTTTGTTTCAAGAATGGACCCTAAGGCTACCGACAAGTATGCATCTCTTTCAGGGACCTCAATGGCAAGCCCTCATGTTGGCGGGGCCGTCCTGTTACTAGTTGAGGCTTGCCCATGTGTTGCTCGTGATGTTGACATGATTCAGGATATTCTTCAAAGCACGGCTACGAAGTTACCTAGTGGGTTTTTGAAATGTGGAGATGATTCCAAAGATGATGTTCCTAATAATGTTTTCGGACATGGCGGCCTTAATATTTTGGATGCTGTTGCTAAATGCAAGAAAATTTGCAAAAAATAAATCCTTTGCAGTCTCATGAGAAATCTATTTCGCCGCTAATAAGATTACTAATTTCTCTTCTGTCACTGAGCCAATCGTTGAAACTCGAAAACGAACCAGTTTGATTACTTTTCTCCAATAAGTAGTTTCCAAATGTGATCAAGTAAAAGTAGCGAATGAGATAGTTGATTCCGACATGAAAAAGCATGAGCTTTTTCTTATTGTCTGCATTTGAGTCGACCGCCTCAATGGATTGTATGCGAATTTTGTAATCATATACTGCTTCCCGAATATTTTGAATATGATAACAACCGTCGATAGCTTCGTCAACGATTCTTTTACTCAAAGTCCCGAACTGCAATACAGATATCAATTGAAGAATAACCTTGTATTCACCATGCAAGTATCTCTCTCTTTCTCTTTCCTGTTCACCTAATGTCAATGAATTGACAGATTTAACAAGTAATGAGTCGTCATCGTTCGACGGGGTCAATACACTCTTGGTCGCACCCTTCTCCCTTAGAAGCTGCGATAAGTAAGCTATGACCATACCTGTTGTTGTCCTACCTCTTCCCATCTGACAATTGAACATGAGATATGTTTCAGGCCCCATTTGTTCCACTTCTTGTAAAACTAAATCAAATACATGCGGAATTGGAGCCTGTTCGTCAGTAATAGGAATACGCCTGTACAAAACATTAAATCCTTGAGCATGAAGAGCTTCGAAGACTTCTGATGGAGTCAAAACGTTTTCTGGAGTGCAACTCTCCCAAACAGGCTAATATTTAAGACAAATTTGTATAAACTTACCACTACTTGAAATCCCGAGCTCGAAACTTCCTCTTCGTGCAACAAGATCCTCCCACCATATTCTTTCATTTCTTCAATAATATCTTTTTTCATCCTTTTTTCCATCAATTCTACTCTCTCCTGAATTATTCCAGTTGTCTCCAAGTTCTTTACAGGATCCTGAAAGAAACGCAACACAAAAGGTCTAAACTT
>JALGPX010000028.1:54793-69398 GCA_023515795.1 Amoeboaphelidium occidentale | reverse complement strand
CTTTTTTCATCCTTTTTTCCATCAATTCTACTCTCTCCTGAATTATTCCAGTTGTCTCCAAGTTCTTTACAGGATCTTGAAAGAAACGCAACACAAAAGGTCTAAACTTAAGGAGCATTAATGAAATAATAACCTTCCATTGATGTATATAACTGGCTCTTCTCTTAAGGATGTCCATATCAATTTTTTTCTTTCTCCAGGTCTAACACCAGTTTTCTGGACAACCGAAATAATAGCGTCCTAATAATAAGATTCAAGCCAGAATAACAAAACCTTTGTTGGCATCGCAACACCAAATATTTTGCCTCCTCCTGGATATGGTTCAACTTGTCTAAAGTTGGGAGCCCCTTCAATTCTGTCTAATAGAGACAGTTTCTGGCAGCCAGGAAAATGATCATATTTAAGTATCATCTGTGAAGCTAGAACAGATCCCTTTCGTCTGTTTACAACAGAAAGAACTTCTGATGAAAGAGCAACGCCGTCTCCAGGTTCGATTTTATGAACTGGCAACAACGAATTGAAGCCACCTGCTTCCATATCCTTTAACATTGTCTTAAACTCTGCGTGCTTCTTAACAAAATCTGAAAAGGATTCCATATTGTACAAACTTTCAGGCCTTGATGTTTCCAAAAACGCCTGGAATGCAATCAAATAGAAGTATCTCCCAAGGGATGCAAGACCTTTCTTCACAGCCGCTTCCTTCTCCTCAACGGAGACAGCATTTTCAGCCTTGCTTCTCCAGTCATCAATAGTAGATCTAGAATATAAGCACCTCTACCAAGAGGCTTACCTCAAATTTATGAAAGTTGCACATTCGTCAATTGTTGTATCGACAGTGTGTTTCGAATCCAAACCGCTTCTGATCACCCTTAGCAAAGAGTGAATGGCTTGATAGCTACCTGCGGAAGAATCAGCGGGTGTCAAGTATTTGTTCTCTATGCTGTGATCACTATTGACCTTTAACAAACTCTTTTCGCTTTTTCTATACTTTTTTAACCATTTTAAAATTAGAGACAGGATGACAGCACCAGTTGTAGAACGGCCTATTCCAATTTGGCAGTTGATGATAAAAACAGCCGAGTTTTCATCATTCTGCAAACAAATATACAAAAGCTGATCAAAGTCTTTTTCTTCTGGACAAGTTTCAGCCGTGATCGGGACCCTGCAGTAACTAACATTGTTCTTGGTTGAAAATTCATCGAAAGTCTCTTTAATGGTGAAAACATCTTGAGGATCCACAACAGTCCACAAAGGATACACTTCGCCTTCGCTTTCTTCGTGCAACAGGATTTTCCCTTCATACTGATGAGCTTCCTTAATAACGTCTTCTTTAAGACGACATTCAAGAGAGTCTAAACGATTTTGTGTTATACCTGCGTAAGACTTTAAGTTTCTTAAAGTGTAAAACTCGTCTCTCAGAACATACGCACTTTTGTTGATATAAACAAGAGGCTCTTCCCTCAGATTAATCCATACAATCTTCTTTGGCTCGCAAACTTTTGAAACATAATTGATAACATTAGTGATTCCATCCAATGTTGGCTGGGCAACAGCAAATAGTTTTAAATCAGCAATACGCCTGAAATTGGCTGCACCCTCGATTTCTCCCTTAAGCATCTTCTCAGATGGCCAATGATCAACTTTCAATATTAATTGAGGGCCTAACACAACTCCATTCCTGTTTCTAATTACCACTCCGTCCAATTCTTTCCTCTTGTTCTTACCAAATGTTTCTTGCATGGTCTTTCCTATCATGCCAGACAGATCTTCAACAGGCCTGAAAAGAAATAGGTCTGTGCCTTTCTTTCGCACACTCTGCAACATGTTCCAAACCTCTGGCCTTTTCAATAACCATTGACTAAAAGTCAGATCTTGATAATTGTTATTAATCTCTGTGTTAACATATGCTGAAAACGCTAGTAAAAACAGATAACGTTCAAGGAATGCTTGCGCCTTGTCCAAGTAATGAGGATTATCTTCTGAAGAGAACCTAATGCGGTTAATGAGAATTTCCTCCCTAAGATTTATCAAGGTATCGCCTAAAAGAGTTTAAGCAGAAACTAAAAAACAGCTTACATCTGTTAATCATCTGATCTAACAATTTCTTGTCATGTTGTCCGTTCTCAAGTACGCTGGCAAGAGAAATTATAATTGAATAATTCCCGCATAGCGCATTTTTTAAATGGTCAGTCAGATTACCACGCGATAAAGCCCATTCTATGGCCGAGACACCATTAAACTTGGAATTCAGGCCTCTCTCGATGACATAAACCAGCCGTAAAACTGTTCTTTTCTCTTGTTCCATGTCAAAGATCTCAGAATCTGCTGGGCTCAAAAATGGCTCTTCAACCTTTTTAATACCTTGGTGTATCATCATTGCATTTCTTATCAACAATGAAGATACCATTCCAAAAGTGGTTCGCCCGACTCCTAAACCACAATTAAACACGAGAGGTGCATCAAGTGGTGCATTCTTTACAATCTGAACATACTCATCCAAATACTTATCTTCTGGTCTTTGCTCTGGAGATATAGGAATCCTGGTGAACACAATATCAAACCCACTAGATATCAAGCTGTGAAAGACATCTTTTGAAGTTTCGATTGTATCAGCGCAGATCCAGGAACTTATGATGCTTCCATCATCTAAAATAAGTTTCCAACTGTAAAAAAATACCCAATTCGTCGTGAACCAATAAAAGCTTTTGGCACTTCTTGGATTCCTTCAGAATATCATCTTTAAGACGCTGTTCCAGCTGCTCCAGACGATCGGCTGTGATCCCAGTATAAGTGCGAACATTCTGCTTAGGAAAATCAGCATCCCTCAGAACAAATGGGTAGCCATTAATGTAAATTACAGGCTCTTCTCTTGAATTAAACCAGTAAACCCTGCGATTTTCTACGTAATTCAGGAAATGCAACAGTGTGACAAGCCCAGACTTTGTAGGCTGAGACACTCCGTATATATTAAAATGAGTCTTCCTGAAATTAGGTGCCCCTTCAAAGCAATACTCCAACTCATAATTTGTTCCTAGAATATTAGGTCACTGCAGCGTATAGTAACCTTGCGGATAATGGTCTCGTTTCAGTATAGTTCCTCTACTCAAAACAGAACCTTGTCTGGCCTTCAGTGCAGTTTGAAAGAGGTCACCAGAAGTTGGACAGTTGCTCTCTGCGACAGGATCCGAAAGGGAAAACAGGTTAAGTTGTCCCATTGACGATGTTCTCTGAGAATAATTGGAAGCTGAAAGTGCAACCAAGCCTGCTGACGGGCCATTGAACTTGTATACCGACTCTGAGCGGATTTTGGTACCTCTATGAGAGGCAGGATGAGTTTTATTCATTCCAGAAGACGCCGATGAACTCATCGTTTCAAAGAAGACGCTCCAGCTTTGCACTTCGCATATGATAAATCGTTCTAGAATCCCTAAAATTTCGAACAAAGTCGTCCTGAGTTATGTCGCCCTTTAAGAATTGTGACGCTATCGATTCCGAAACTGCCTCTGCTTGTTCCGTGGCTTCTTTCAGTTTGGCGTATGAAGCTTCCGGAGAGAAATCCTACAAAACATATTAAACCTTGTTGGAATATGATCATACCTTTAAAAGCCTTTGCTTCTGTTCGGTGAGCTGTTGAAGTGTGCTCTGTTTCGTAGCGACCAATTGTTGAAGTTCTGCTACTTCTTCCCTCAACAATCTCTGTGGTGCTTCGTTCGCAATGTTACGCTGCGATATTTCATAATTCGTCTGTCGTAGCTCCGTGAGCATCTTTGAATTCGCTTTAACAGAAGTCTGCTTTAATATGAAATCTCTGAAAAGGTCCTCATCCTCCAGTAGACTCTGAATCTCCTCTGCAGACAAATTATTCACCTCTGGGTACTCTACTGCGCTTGTATTATTCGCTACTGTCGGTGGAGCAGAATTTGCGCCCTGTTGCCTTGAGGGCTGATAAAGTGGTGGCAGATTTGAAGTTTGGCTTGAATAAAGACTCATAGGTAACAATTGGTACACAATTCGATCAAAGAGAAAATCTATTGCCGCATCTCAGCTCTGTAAAGAAAGAATCTGTAATTCTTGTAAATGTGCTCAGCTGCTGGTTCCCACTCTGGAACAGCGTACTGAATAGTCACGATCCTGTTCTGTGGGTTGTGCTGCAGGAATTCAGTAAACACTGCTCGCAGTTTGTTGAGGCCACCAGGCAACAAATATAATATCATAACAGAGCAATTGAGCTCAAATACATTAACTTGAAACATATCAGAATTTATCAGAGTAACATCTTTGTCCTTGTGCTTGTGGTTTTGGCACGCTTTGAATAGATGCTCGTCCAACTCCACTCCAATTACCTTTAGAGGTTGTTTGCGCGCTTCCTGCTCAAGGGCTGCCCAAAGCAAGCTGCCATCACCGCATCCTAAATCCAACAGCGTGTCTCTATTCGATATATTTGCGAATTCAAATGCCTCGATCGCAACTTCGTTTGGGCACTTAACAAACGGAGCAACGAAAGCCGTGCCGTCTAAAGGTCGTGTATTAACTGTTGTTATTTGTACATGACTAAAATCTTTATTCTCGTGCAGAACAGACTCAAATATGTCGTTATCAGGGCCCAACATGAACTCAAAAAGAAGAAGGTGCCAATATCCAACCATGATAGTATTGTATCATACCAGATTTTGAGTCTTTGTATCCCATGAACCTCTCGTGTCGCTCAACTTTGAAGCCAGTCTTTTGGAATAGCGAGCGCATATCATTCTCAGAGAAGGAAGACAAATCTGAATGATCATGTTGTTCCGGTAACGTAATGCCCAAAACAGACTCTTCACCTCTTAAAAGTGTTCTAGAATAACTTAAAAAGGTGGCTGGGTCTCTGATAAAGTCCATAACGCCGACGCAAACCACGGCATCAAACAATGAACATGAAACAACATCTGGATAAGGATACACTTCAAGATCATGAGCCAACAATTCATTGTAGCCTCTTTTCTCAGCCTGTTTTAGCATCTACAATGAATTTAAATAATTTAAAGTAAAGTTTATACCTCTGGAGTAGTGTCGAGTCCAACCAATTTGAACTGCTGCTCTTTGCACAACATAAAAGGCACTCCTGACTGTCCTGTCCCACAGCCCAAGTCCAGAACAGAAAGTGGCGCAGTAGACTTGCAATCTCTTTTTGATAAGAACCACTCTATGACCCATTTGCCTATTATAAATGGACCAGGATAAGATTCGAAATCTTGCTCAATCTCCTTGTCGTAAGCATCTGCGTACTTTCCGTAATAAGAAGCTATTTCAGAATTATCCCACATCTGCACTTGTTTCCCAATTTTCGTCTGGTCCTGTTTGGCTGAGTTAATAAGTGAATCGAATCCCGATAGCGCCGGCATGGCTCTTCTCACAAAAGAACCGACGGTTTCACATTGCGCTTAATGCGATTTCATTGTTAAAACAGGACCTAACTTCGTCTTATTTTACATTTTCTGGGTACAAGGCGCAAGGAAAGACTGAATTAATGCACGCTATGAAGGTGATAATCACGAAATCTTGGCTCTACCATCTCAAGCTACATCTTCAGCCCCGACAAAACAGAAAATCTGGACAATTTTATATTTGAATTATATTGCAGTTTATCTTTAACGACCTGCCTTGTTGTCTTCGCGAACTTCCAATTGACGTCCGTTCAATTCGATGCCATTCAAAACGTCTATCAAAGTTAAACAACACAATTACAAGGGGAAATTACCCTGTGCTCTCTTAGCCTCATCTTCAGTTTCAAAAGCCAAAGTTCCCCAACCCCTTGATTTTCCATCGTAACTCATAGCAACATCAGCTCTAACTGGGTTGAATCCGTTGTCCTTAGCAATATCCTTCAAGTCTTGCCAAGTGGTGGACCATGGCAAGTTACCGACAAACAACTGATTAGGGTTAGACTGAGGTCTTCTTGGAGCGCCATTGTTAGCATAACCACCACGGCCTCTCTGGTTGGAAGGAGGTCTGTTGTAATCTGGCTTCTCATCGTTCTTGATGATAAGACGACGTCTATAAAGCATGGATGAGACAAATTATAACCAAAACACGTTACCCAAGCCATTCCTGACCATGATACATTTCAGCAGCCTTCTTTGCCTCTTCAATGGTAGCAAACTTGACAATACCAAACCCACGGGATCTGTTGTCCTGACCTCTTGGAATATCAGCGTAAACAACATCGCCTATAACAGAGCGCATTAATTAGAGGGCTTTTAACAGCAAGAAGTCAATTACCAATTTCCTTGAAGTGATCCTTCAACTGTTGCCAGCGCGCATTGTAAGGCAAATTGCCAACGTACAACGCAGCTGATGTAATTTCTGGCAATGGAAAATTGTCTCCGTTTGCACTACCGCCTCCGTTCTCTTCCATTCTTCCTGTCGTTTTGAAGGCTAAAGCTGCGATCAGCGTGGCGGGCGATCGAATTTCCCGAAGAGCTTTTCGTGACGCAGCGACTCAGAAACGATTAAAGTTGTTACAGGGCAATGGCAGGCATGGCAGCCCACGAATGAATGTTCACAAGGGTGGTCTGGGCAGACGATCTGTTATTACGTAAAGATTTTATTTAGATATATCGGCAGTTCACACACGCGTAAAACATAATCTTCTATTGCATCTCATCTCCTTATTTGCTTGTCTAATAGATTCTTGGCTTCATTTATCTTTGAAGCAATAAAAGGCGAGCCACCACGATCAGGATGGTTTAGCAACATTATCCTCCTATGAGCTTCCTTCATTTTGTCCTTGGTTGCGCCCTCACTATAAAATGATAAGATTAAAGCAAAGCTATTCAACTTACCGTAAGCCCAGTATTAGCAAAGCCTCTCGCTTGGTCATTTCTGCTTCGAATCCACCACGATAATAAATCGATCCAACAGGCAATGATATCGACGCTAATTTATGTCCATGTTGCTTATACGCTTGGATCGCAAGTTTAGAGCCGAACGCTGCAGCTGCTACTCCAATGCCCACTATTAAAGGCGTTGCCATATTACTATTGAGAAAACTTTTCATAATTTTTTTCTGCAAAATCCTTCAGACTTCTTGAAATGCGTATTGAGAAGTGTTACTTTTGCTCTAGCAATGTCTATCCAGGCAAAGGTATAATGTTTGTAAGAAACGATAGCAAGGTATGGCTTTGTGTTAACGTGCTCTGATAATTGATCGCTCGTAGGCATTCAGATTCTGTCGTTCAAAATGCCACAAGAACTTCAAGATGAAGAGAAACCCACGAAAGGTCGCATGGACTAAAGCCTTCCGTAGAGCTCAAGGAAAAGATATGACTTTGGTAATCTCATTATGACGCGCTTTCTAATGCAAATCTACGTAGGACTCGACGTTTGAATTTGAAAAGCGCAGAAATGTTCCTGTAAAGTACAACAGAGAGAAGATGGAAAGCACCCTCAAAGCAATGAAGCGCGTACTGGAGATCAGGCAAGCAAGACAGGCTCGTTTTATTAAGAACCGTTTACAACCAGATTTGGAAGCAGAGAGAGCTGACAATATTAAGGAAATCGAGAAGAATATTGATTTGGTTTTGGCTTCGACCTCACAGAAGCGCAAGGAAGTGGACCATTTTATCAAGGAAGTCAAGGGAGACAGGGAAATGGAAGTCGAATAGATTAGCATTATGTGTTTTATTTTTTGTTAACGGTTCTTTAGGGCATCTTTCAGTTCCTTTTCCATAACAACAGGATCTTCAGCACTGACCTTTGTTATCATCTTTCCGAAATACTTTTCAATTTCTGCATTCAGCGATCTTGTTTTTCCGTCGTGCACTAAATTTACACTTATTCCATGTCTTCCAAAACGGCCAGTTCTTCCGATTCTGTGCAAATACGTTTCAAAGTCTGGATTTCCTCTCTGGTCTGTTGGCAGATCAAAGTTAATGACCACGTTGACATCTAGAACATCGATTCCTCTTGCCAGAACATTGGTGGATATCAGAACTTTAGTTTCACCGTTCTTATAAGAATTAAATATGCGATCTCTCTCTGACGGGTCAAGCGATCCGTGAATAACAGTGACCAGATGACCGTCTGCTCTTAGTTTTGCTGCAATTTTCTCACTCGTGTCTTTACGATTGCAAAAAACTATGCTCTGACCAATGGTACAAACTCCATACATGAGCGACAAAACACGAGCCTTTTCTTCTTCGTTCTGACAATCAATGTACAGCTGCTTAATAGCATCCACAGATAATTCTTCTCTCTTTAAACTGATCTTATTTGCATTAGGGACTACTCTCTCAGCAAATCTTGCAACATCTTCCCTGTAAGTAGCAGAAAACAAAACAATCTGGCAGTCTCTTGGTAAAAACTTCTTGACTTTGATAGTTTGATCTCCCATTCCCTGGTGGTCCAACATCACCTTTAAAGAGTTAATAATCAGATTTTAAGTATAACATACATCAGCTTCATCAATAACAAATATACGGATCTGATCCGCTAAAATAGCCTTCCTACGCAACAAATCTTGCACAGTTCCAGGTGTACCAACAACAATATGATCTGATAATGTGCCACCACGCGGAACGGAATCTTTAACAGCCAGTACGCTGCTTATTCCGGAAAATTGGGACATCTGCTTGATAACGCTAATTATCTGATTAGCAAGCTCTCTTGTGGGTGCCAAAACAAGTGCCTGGGTCTGTCCAATGCTCTTGTCTATACGAGACAGAATCGTAAGCGAAAATGCACCAGTCTTTCCTGAACCGCTCTGGCTTTGACCAATAAAATTCTTATACGGAGTACTCAACAACAAGGGCACAGCAGTTCCTTGAATTTTCGAAGGCTTCTGATATCCCATGGCGTAGACTCCTTTAAGTATATCAGGATTAGAGATGATCGCCTCGAATGTTGTAGCAGATAGCAACTTAGCCCTATCGGAATCATCTGCCAATTCGATCTCAACATCGTGCTTTGACTCGAGCAAGGCGGTAGGCTTAACCGGAATAGGTTCTTCCTTTGAAGCGTCCAAGTTATCCATCTTTGAGGTTAAATCTAAGGAGAGGTCAGCTTAATTGGACGCGATATCGCACCTTCAGTCGCACTCATGATGAATTCAATACACGGAAAAATTATGCTGAAGTGAACTGGGGCACTTTAACAATAAATTAAATTTTAATGATGCGAAAGGAAGGCCCTCAAACAGAATCGAAGCTGTTATTGTTGTTACGGGAATTGTTGTTGTTGTTTCAACAATCTACGAGATGACTTCTCCTGTGCGTCCTTCAGACCAGAAGCCAAGACAGTTCGGAACTCCAAGAGTGCAGCAATTAAGAAATGAATCCCAAACGAAGAAGGGCTCATCATCCCCAATGAATTATTCTCATGAGGATGCAAAGGAAAATATGGACCCAAATTCGGAAGTAGGACAAATCCCAAAGACTCCTGTCAGAGCAAACCGCCCAGTTCCTCAAAGTAATTTTGTTATGCGTGCCAAGCTTTAATTGATTTTAGACGAGAGCTCGCCCATGGTTTATCCTTCTACCGCTGGTTTAAGATCTGATTTTAATTCTGCTTTGGATAGAACTGCTGTTTCAACTCCCAGAAATTCACAAAGGAACGATATTGCAGCGAACCATAATCTGAGACAATTTTTAGTTCGTCAGAATGATGCACCACGCAGTATGGATCGCCTTGAGAGTGATGATTTGAATCCCGGAACAGATGCTGTTATGAGTGAAGCTGATCCTGCTGCGATCAAAATGTTTGTTTGGGGCACGAAAGTGGATCCTAATGAGTCCATGGTCAAGTTCCGTGATTTTCTTATGAATTTTACTATTGCGACAAGGTTGGAGTGGGAGTTATTGACAAATGGCAGAAAATGCTCTCAAGAGATTAGCGACGAAGATCGCAGACCCTACTATCCAAAGATTTTGTTGCAGCGTCTTGCAGATGGTGTAACTCAGCTGAACTTGGACTGCATGAATTTGAAAGCATATGGCGAAGTTGGACAACAATTGTATGATCAGCTTGTTAATTATCCTCAAGAAATTATTTTGAGTGTATTCGATCATGTTGTAACAATGGTTGCTCAAGAATTGGTGAGAAATTCGGATTTGGATGAGATCTCTCTTGATGATGTTGCCATGAGAGTTAGGCCATATAATTTGCAGAGAGAAATTAATTTGCGCGAGTTGAACCCTGAAGACTTGGAAAAGTTGACCACCGTCAAGGGGTTTGTCATCAGAGTTAGCAGTGTTATTCCAGAATTACGCTCAGGCTTTTTTACATGCAATAAGTGTGATCACTCGGTTATTGTTCAAGTCGATAACGGAAAACTGGATGATCCAAATTTTTGTATGAGAGAAGGTTGCGGTGGATACATGCAGTTTGTTTCGGAAAGATCTTCGTTCTACAGTAAGCAGATTATCAGAATGCAAGAAATGCCTGATAAAGTTCAAGATGGTCAGACACCGCAAACGGTTCATCTTGTTGTTTATGACGAGCTGGTTGATTGTACCAAGGCTGGTGATCGAATCGAAGTTACTGGGATTTACAAGGGTATGCCGGTTCGTATTAATCCTAAGCAAACGGTGACTAAGGCTGTTTTCAAAACTTTTGTTGATGTTTTGCATATCAGGGGAATTCATCACAACAACATTAAGAGCGTTCAAGAAGCAGACAAGAACGAAGACTTGTTGGAAAAAGACTCTGAAAGGATTGAGTATATGCTTGAGAGCAAACTTGATGACACACGTGGAATAGGTTTGATGGAAAAAATAACTGAGTTGTCGAAAGATCCGAATCTGTTTGAGAGACTTGCAAAATCATTGGCTCCTTCAATTTTTGGTCATTTAGATGCAAAGAAGGCTGTATTGCTTCAGCTTTTTGGAGGAAGTGACTTGAAAGATGGCCCTAAGAAAAGAGGGAATATCCATGTGTTGCTTTGTGGTGATCCAGCAACAAGTAAGTCTCAACTTCTTATGTATGCTCACAGATTGGCTCCAAGAGGCTTGTATACCTCTGGCAAAGGTTCTTCTTCAGTTGGTTTGACAGCATCTGTGACTAGAGACGCTGAAACAAAGCAACTTGTTCTGGAGAGCGGTGCATTAGTCTTGTCTGATGGAGGAATCTGTTGCATCGATGAGTTTGATAAGATGAATGATAGTACAAGGTCTATTTTACACGAAGTCATGGAACAGCAGACTGTTTCTGTTGCAAAGAGTGGTATCATTGCTACTCTGAATGCTAGAACGTCGCTTCTTGCAGCTGCTAATCCTATTCACTCTAAATGGAATGCTAAATTGTCTTTACCAAAGAATTTGAACTTGCCTCCAACATTGTTGTCTAGATTTGATGTTATCTATCTTATGTTAGACAAGCAAGATGAAGGTAACGATACTATGTTAGCCCATCATATTGTTTCATTGTACATGCCGCCTGATGCTGAGTTGCAGAGCAGGCTGCAAGATATTGTTGATATTCCGACATTCTCTGCGTATATTAGCCATGCCAGGAGAAACATCCAGCCAGAGTTATCTGACGAAGTTGTTGAATTTATTTGCCAGGAGTATGTTCAATTCAGGAACAATCGCAACTTGTCAGCCACGACACGTTTATTAGAAGGTATGGTCCGTTTAGCTGAAGCGCATGCAAAGATGCGTCTGTCTGAGACTGTTGAACTAAATGATGCGGTTGAGACCGTAAGGTTGATCAAGGATGCGCTTATGTTGAGTTGCTTGGATCCAATTACTGGACTTATTGACATGGATTTGTTAACAACTGGCAAGAGTTCAAGTGAACGTCAGAGAGACGTGCAGGCAAAGAATGCTCTTAAGGAGTTATTAAAGAAAGGAGGCTCCAGAGAAGATATGTTGAAACAGTTGAGTACTGAGTTGCACCGTAACTTTAGTTTGGCCGAGTTTGATAAGTTGATGGACGAGTTGAATGAAGAATCTGCTGAATTGCCCCAAATCTAATAAAACAGTAATTGTGTGAGTAATATTCCTAGATAGCTATCATTAACTTGAATGCAGCATCGTTGTCTCAAAGATTGATTCCCAATGAAATTTTACTCGCATTGTTTCCCGGATCAAATTCGGCACAACTTCCATTGTGCAAACAATTCCATTTCACCAAGACTGTAAAGCACTTTATCAATTATCGGTGAAAGCTACTGTTTCTCCCGAGTCCCATTAAATTGAACAGCGACGTCAGGTTTCAATTAACTGGATTTCTGTAAACGCATTCATAGCATCAATGAGCATATTACCAGAATCCGTCTCTTTGAGAGTTTAACAGTTTGAAGAAGAAGGATGACGTAAATCTTTTGGCCAATCTTTTCTGCCCTTTGACCTCAACAAATTCCTCAATACCTTCACGATGCACGCTAATACAAATGACCCAATGTATTCTGAATGCGCTAATCTAATCTTTGAATATGATGCCTGCAACGCTACGTGGAAGAGATACTATAATGGCTGTAGCGCATTATACGAACAAATGAGTGCATGCATGAAGCTACAGCGAGACCTGAAAAGGCTGCAGAACAACAAGGCTATGAAAGAAAGGAATGCCAAGATAGAAAAGACAATGGAAGAGCTTGAGCTAGACTGGAAATAGATATTCTTTTTTTGTTTGTTGCGATGGACTCCGAGAACAATTCGAAGCAGGAAGAATCTGTGCGGAAAGATAGAAGAGTCAGTAACTTCAATAGTAGGGGTAGGCCATACAAGAAGAATTACAATGGGCCTAGTAGAGGAGGTCACAGTGGTAGAGGAGGAAGAAAATCGAGCTTTCACAACAACTCAAGAGAAGATACCAAGGAAAAAGAATCCAAAGAGTCAAGCGCAGACGTTATTGCCTCTTCTACTGCTGAGCTGAAAGAGAATAATGATGCCATCATAGCGGAACTCTCTCTAGATTTAAAGGTTGGAACTTTTTTATTGCAAGTTCATAAGAACGTTATTCCGTCTCTCTTAGTGCACCACTTTATCCAGAGCAACCATTTAAACAATTTGCTACCACCAGATTTACTTGAGAAGTACAAGATTGCGATTTCTAGTTATGTGCATGAAATCCAAGAGAAGTCGAAGCAATAGACTTGTTACTTCTTTTTCATATGTCGAATCCACAAGGAAACAGCGCGGCTAAGAAACCGCTACCATTCCTGTACCAATTTGCTGCAGGAGGTATTGCAGGGACTTCAGAAATCTTGATTATGTATCCGCTTGACTTGGGTATGTCTGCGAGCCAAAGATTATGCTGATGCTTTAGTTAAAACCAGATTTCAGTTACAAACCAAAGCATCTGGAGGAGCCCAGTACACGTCGATTCTTGATGCGTTTCGAAAGATTATTAAGGAAGAGGGTTTCGGTAGACTCTACCGTGGCATAGTTCCGCCTATTCTGATGGAAGCGCCGAAGAGGGCCATTAAATTTGCAGCTAACGAGCAATATACCACTCTATTCTCATCGCTTATTGGTTTGGATAAGGCAGATGCGAGCGCAGAAGTTAAACGTCAATGGAGGCCTTTCCTTCCGGTTCTTACAGGAGTTGCAGCTGGATGCACTGAGGCATTTGTTGTGGTTCCTTTCGAACTTGTTAAAATCCGCTTGCAAGACAAGGCTAATGCAGCTCGTTACAAAAACACTTTAGACTGTTTAAGAAAAATTATCACAGAGGAGGGTGTGTTTGCATTTTCAAGAGGATTAGAGAGCACTTTGTGGAGGCACGGGTAATGTGATAACTTCTGATGATCGTTTATGGTTTTAGAATCTGGTCTGGTGCTTACTTTGGTTTAATTGGAGTTGTGACAGACGGTGTAAAATCTATGAAACTTGAAGACTCTTTTGGTCAAATGGGCACAAGATTCGTTGCTGGATTAGTCGGTGGAACAGTCGCTACTTTTTTCAACACTCCTTTTGATGTCGTGAAGAGCCGAGTTCAAAATAATGTTTACAGTGGCTGGGCAATTCCAGGTTTGGCTCAGATCGCTAGAGAAGAAGGTGTTAAAGCGTTATGGAAGGGTTTCACTCCGAAAGTGATTAGACTAGGACCTGGTGGTGGTATTCTTCTTGTAGTGTTTCAATCTGTTACTGACTGGATGCGCACCAACTGGATGTAATCCATATCACTAAAGACACTGTTTCCATAGCAACGATTCAGTCCAACCAACTCTGCGCGCATATGATCAGCTGACATAAGCCATCATCACCTGAAGTAAGCCATAAGTCCAAACAACTCTGCTATAAGAACCAGCTGTCGCGTTACCCATTTCCTTTTTCATAATGATAGTGTACGCCCTACCCACTACATGGGTACTAGAATTGTAGTACCATGGGGTACCTACCTGAATACCATAGTTTCATGATCAATTATGATCGTTTCGATTCATTCTAACGTCAAAAGAGAACAAAACAGATGTATCGTGAGTCAAATCGATGGTAGTAGTGGTCTGTGGTGTATCCGAGTCAATTATAATGATGTCTGACATTATTTATTATATCATGACTAATTTTTGTTTTCTGACGGGAAGAAAACCGACTTTTAAAGTTAAAATTTTTCGTTTCACATATGTCTAAACCTAGTACTCAGGTACTAAACCGGGTAGTACCCGTGTAGTAATTTCAGGTAC